>JAJJLU010000640.1:0-25600 GCA_023807065.1 Isotricha intestinalis | reverse complement strand
CCCCAATCCCCAATCCCCAAATCCCCAATCCCCAATCCCCAATCCCCTCCATTTCTATTAGTTTCTTTAAATAAATATTTTGTGAAATTGATGATATTTAATATTTTTAATTTAAAAAAATTAATATTATTTGAATCAAAAAAAGAATTTTAAAATTTTAATTTAATTATAATTATCTTTTTTATTATTGAATAAATTATCAATAAATAATTTAAATGAGGCAAAAAAAATCAAAATTAAAAAAACCAGAAAAGAAAAAAAAGAATAATGATACAATAAATTTATCTCAAAAAAATTCATCAGTTAAAACAAGAGAAAAAAAGAAGAATTTAAATAAAGAATATAATTCTAAGTTCAATAAATATATTAAATTAAACAAAACAATAAAGGATCATATTGATTGGATTAAATCCGTGAAAATATTTCCTTCAGGAAACTTAGTTTCAGTTTCTGATGATAGTTCTATTATTATTTATGATGGATTAAAATATAATGTAATTCAATATATTAGAAATGCTCATAAAAATAATATCATTAATGTTTCTATAAAAGATGACAATAATTTTATCACTTGTTCAGATGATACAAATATTCATATATGGAGTAAAAAAGAAAATGAATTTACATTAAATAAAATAATTAAAAAGGCTCATAAAAATAGAATATGTAATGTAATTTATTGTTCAAATGATAATATAATTTCATGTTCCAAAGATGAAAAAATTAAAATATGGGAATTAATCAATGATGAATATCAACTATTAACCACATTAACACACTCTGATACTATTAATTCATTATTATTATTAGAAGATAAAAATATTTTAATTAGTGGAGGATATGATGCAACAAAATTATGGAAAATATATACATATGGAAAGAATATAGTATTTTTATGTCATTTTGAAAAAGCTTTTTGTGGTTGTTGGAATGGATTATGTAGAATTGATGAAGATAGAATTGTTGTTGGAGGAGAAAAATCTTTAGAAATAATTTCTTTAAATAAAAAACAAATAATTAATTCCATTAAAATTCCTTTTAGATGTAATGGAATTACTTCAATTGAAGAAAAAGGGCTTTTCTTTATTGGAGGATGGAGTTGTGATATTCAAATTTATAGAATTGATAATTATAAATGTATTGAAACAATTGAATGTGCTCATTATGGTTACATAGTTGGTTTTTGTAAATTAATAAATGGATTGATTTGTTCATTTTCTGCTGATAATTCCATAAATATCTGGTCTTTTAATAAGTAAGTCAATAATATCATTTAAATTTAAATGATTAAATTATTTTTTAATTAACAATTCATCTTATTTTTCCAAAATTTTTCAAGTTTGATGAAAAAATAATTGATGAAATAAAAAAAATAAGAAAAAATATATATATATATATTTAGAATTTGATTCAAATTATTTTTATCAAATAATAATGTTTTAGTTTAAAAAATAATTATCTTCTTAAAAAGGGAAAAAATTTGAAAAAAAGATTTTTTATTAAGAATAAAAATAGATTCTTAGAAAAAATTTAATATAAATACAATCAATTATAAATGAAAATTTATTCCACAAACAAATATGTCATCCTCAGTTAATGTCCGGGTTAGAATTTTTGAAAACCTCTTTCCTCAAGTTCATATCAGGGAAATTTCGTTTAATTTTCTTGAAAAAAAATGAATAATTTATTATATTTCTTATATATTATTTAAGGTAATAAAAATAAAACCAAAGAAGTATATTTAAATATAAATAGAAGAAAAATAGTTTCTGTAATTGATTTTTCTTTAATATTTAAACTTTTGAATTCAACATTTTTTATAATTTTTTAATTAAATTTTTTGTTTAATAATATTATCAATTCTAATAATTCCTTTTTCTAATTGGTTATTTTTATTTGAATAAATAAAAATTATTATTATGTAAATCTATATAACATTAATTTATTTTTAAATTATATTTGCTTATTTTGAATAAAAAATGAATTTTGATTTATTAAGTGTCAAATCTCAAGAATCATTTAAAAGTAGTGGTTTTGAAAGTAAAATATTTATTTAACAAAAATAGAAATATCAAAAAGCCCTATTTTAAATAAAACAAATATGATAGGTTTTGGATTCAAAAAACATAATAAAAAGAATTTAAAGACGACAAAATTTGATAAAAATTTATTGTTGGAAAATTTATCAAAAAAGAAAAATATATCATATAATTCTGTGAAATCAAAATCATCAAAAAATATTAAAAATATTAACTTAAACTCAATCACTACATTCTCACGAAATTCAAGCAAATCAAAAAATAATAGTAAAAACGTAAGTGGCATTAAAAAAAAAGATGAATATGACAAAAAGAAAAAAGAAGTATTATTTTCTCTTCTTCCTCATATAACAAAATTAAATGAAATTAAACAACGTTATCATCAATTATTATCTGAATCCCAAAAAACAATTAATCCTTTAAATAACAAAAAATTAAAATATCAATCTGGAAAAGTTCCAAAATTAAATAAATTCTCAGCTTTTGAAAAAATGAAAAGAGATTTAACAGAAAAAAAAGAAGAATTAAATTTAACTAATAAAAAATATGTGAAATCAAAAACTCAAAAATTTAATAATTTGATTAGAGAAGGAATGTCTAGAAAAAGTTCATTTCATTCAAATTATTCTAATAAAAGTTGTAAAGAAATTATATTTAAAGTTTTAAAAGTTCCTGAAAAAGTTAAGGTCTTAAAAAAAATACCTTCTCAACAAAATTTATTTACTCCAATGCCTGAATTAAAATTATATGATTCAAAATATGCTGAAAAAATAAAAAGAATAACAAAAACAATAAGAAGACAAGAATATCATGTTAATTTAAAAAAAATCAATATTACTAAAATATTTGGTAAAAAATTAATTTTTATACAAAGATTTTGGAGAAACTGGTTTAAAAATGTTTATTTAAAAAAAATAATAAAAATTCAAGCTTTTTATAAAGGTCATTTAATTAGAAGAGAAGTTAAATCAGATAAATTAACTTTAATAAGATTTATTGTTAAAATTTGTTATAATACGAGGAAAAAATATTTTGGTTTTTTTTTGGGTCAAATAAAGAAATTAATAAGAGCTATTTTTTTCCATAATCAAATTGATACAAATGATATTTCTATTCAAGTTGATATTCCTATATATCAGTTAATTAAAGAAAAAAAAATTGAAAAAATTGAAAAAAAAGAAAAAAAAGAAAAAATTAAATTTGAAGGGGATTATGAAAAATTGTCTAAACTATTTGGAAATGGTATTATCATAGGAATTAAAAATTTTCCTCGTCCTTATTGTGAAATAGGAGCAAATTTAAAAGCTTTTAAAAAGAAAAATATAAAAATAAATAATCAAATTGATGTTAATTTATCTAAAGGATATGATATGAATTATTCTGGAAAAACAAGTGAATTAATTATTGATGTTATTCATAAAAAAATATTATTAAATAAGATAAAAGAAGATGAAGGCGTTGCTAGAAGAATGAATAATCTTACTCATCAAGGAAAAAAAGTTTTTTTTAATGAAGAAAAAATAAAAAATGAAATTGAAGAAAAAAATACATTTTTAAAAAGTAAAAACATTAAAGCTAAAGAATTTGATTTATTAAAATCTCAAAGATATATAAGTTCAATAAATAAAAAAGTAGATTATCAAAAATGGAATTATTATACTAAAGAAAGTTATTATAAAAGTGAACATGTAAAAAAAAGACTTCAACTTAAAATAAAAGATGTAATTCAAGAGAAAATTATTATTAAATTTGGAGCAAAAATTAAATTATTTATGTTATTAATAAAAGAAATTATTATTTTACATATTAGAAAAAAAGTAATTTCTCTTTTAAGTTCAATGGATTATAGAATAAAAAAAAGATTACAAAAAGCAAACCACAAAAAAACAAATTCATATTTTAGCTTAAGAAGATCAACTGATAATAGTGAAAATAGTTCTTTAAGAATAAATTCAAATAGAGGAATTAAAAACAACAAACAAGACCCAGTTATTAATCATAAAGAAAGCTCAAGTGTTATATTTAATGACGAAAGTATTTTTATTTATGTAAATAATAATGATTTAAATTATGATCCTGCAAAGAAGTATCAACTTACTCCTTATGAAATTAAATTATATAATCTACAAAAAAAAAATAATTATTAATGTTATTATATATTTTTGTATTTTCAAAATTTTATGTATCTACTATTAACTGTTTAAAATGGATTTAGAATTATGAATATATTAATAATTTTTTCTTACATTATTTTATAAAAAAAAAGTTTTTTTAAAAATTTAAAATTTTTCAAAATAAATGAATTCCAATAAAACAAGTCGAAATAATAAATTTAAATATATTTCTTTATCAAATAAAAGGAGATTCACAAAAGTAAAAATTGAAGAAAATTGTAAACAGAATCAAAGAAATAATATAAAATCTTCAATAAGCTTGAAAAAAAGTTTTAATAAAAATCAAAATCAAAATAATTATTATAGAAGATTATTATCTGAAAATTTTGGAAATATCTCTATTATGAAAAAAATAAAAGATTCAAAAGATGAATCTAATTATAATTGTTTGACAACTGAATATTTAGAAATTAACAATAAATTAATAGATGAAGGAGATAAATTAGATGATTATGAAAGATTAATATTTGGTCTAGATTATAAAACAGTTGAACATAATAATATTAGTAATTCAAAAAAAAATAATTTAAAAGAAAAAAAAGATATTAATCATAAAGAAAATAATAAAATAGGAGATAATAATGATAAATCCATAAATGAAATATTATTTTTAAAAAAAGAAAATGAAAAATTAAAAAAAATTCTCAATGAAATGAAAAATAATATAGAAAAAATTAAAAATGAACAATTAAAATCTAATTCAATGGAAAAAGAAAAGATTTTACAATTAAATAATGAAAATGAAAAAATATCATTAAAATTAAAGAATATTTTTGAAGAAAATAACCAAAAAAATAATATTATTCAAAAATTAAATAATTGTATTTTAGAATATAATAAAACAATAATTGAGAGTAAAAATGAACTTTCTCAAAGAGATGCACAAATAGAAAAATTAATTAAAGAAAAAAATGATTTGATTCATGAAAATGATAAATTGTTAAATCAAATAATTCAAAATAAAAATGAATCAATAAATTTAAACACTCAAATTCAAAAATTATTTAATGAAAGTGAAATAAAAAATAATCATATTAATTCTTTAACTTCATTACTTCAAAATATTCAAAGTGAAAAACAAATTTTTCAATTAATAAATCAGAAAGATTCTAAAACAATAACTTCAATTATTTTAACTTATAAACAAAAGCAATTAGAGTTAAATAATCATTTATTAATTTTATCAAAATATAATTCAGAAAAAGATAAAATAATAAATAATTTAAATCAAAATATTATTTTTTATAAGACAAAATGTCAAGAAAATCAACAAAAAATACAAACATTTATAGAAAATTTAAAGGATTTGAAAAAATATGTAAATGAAGTTGAAAATATGCTTCTAAGCAAAAAACTCAATGAATTAAATTTAAATACTAAAAATGATATAACTAAAAAAATGGAACATAAAGGATTTAATGTTCAACATTTAAATAATGATAACTTTGAAAAAAAATATATAGATTATAATAACGATCTATTAAATTCATTGAGAAACATGATTTTAAATATTGACACAAAAATAAAGGATAATATATAAAATGTTAAATAACATATCGTTTAGATAATTAATAATAAAAAATCATTAATTTTTTAATTTTATAATTATAAGTTTAAAGTTATTTTCAAATAAACTAAAATTCCATTTGTTATATTATAGAATTTATGGATTCTTCAAAAAAAATATTCTGAAAATCACAGAAATGGAATAAGAATTATATAATAAATCGTTTTATTAATTAAATTTAAATGATATAAATTCAAAAAGATATTGAAATGAGAATGGATATGAATGATATTATTGAATTATATCTCAAAAGAACAATTAAAATATTATAATGTCTTTATTTACTTTTATTTTATTATCTAATTCTGTTTGGAGAGTAGGAAGATCAAATTTAAAAATTGGAAAAGCAACTGTTCAATATTATATATATACTTGGTGATAAATAAATAATAGGGAAAATGTCTTTTTTATTGGTTTACATTCAGTTTTAAAACAATCTTCAGAAGATTGTGATGAAGAATTAAGATATATTTCTTTATACCTTTTACACAGTTTATTTACAATTATTAAATATTATTATGAAATATGATGTTAAGAATGATATTTATAATTGGAAAAAGATTAGATGTTCTCAATATACTATAATGTTAATTTGTGATATTTTAATTTTAATCATAATAATTATAATTGTTTATAATTTAAAATTTAATTCAAAATGATTCAAAAAATGTTTCAAAAAAAATTACAAAATAATAAATCAAGAGATTCATTACCAATACCTCATATTACACCAACTTTTATTCCAAAAACAAAAAGCTCAAAAGTAAGTTTGAGAAATTCTCGTCAATCAACTGAAATAACAAATTCACAAGGAGTAACTAATACTCATATTATGAGTGATATATCTCTTTCTCAGTATAGAAGTAATTCTTATATTAGAGAAAAATTAAAACATCCTCCAAAAATGAAAAATATTAATTTTCTTTATTCAAAAAAAATTCAAAGTAAAAAAAAGTATCTTTTAAATTTTGCCAAAGATGAAGAAATTCCTTCTAAAATGAAAAGACATAATAGTGAATTATATTCTATTAATTCAAATAATAATAATCAAAAAAATGAAACTAAAAGTGAAATTAAATTTGATTTAAACATTCCATCAAATTCGGAATATAATGTTGAAAACTATGAGAAAATAAAAAAAATATTATATAAAGAATATTTTTCAAAAGAAAATACATATGATTCACAAAAATATAACGTTAAAATTGAAGATTTTAATTCTGAAAAAAATTCTCATTCAACTCCTAGATTATTTCAACAAACAATAAAAGAAATTATTATTCATACTCCAAGAGCAAGAAATATTCCTATAAATTGGAAATCTGATCATAAAACTCCTACTCCTGATAAAATTATTAAACAAAATAAAAAAAAAGTAGAAATTATTGTTTCTTCTATATATAAAGATATTTATGAATTTTTATTTGATATTATTCATATTATACCTAATTTTATTGATAGAAATTATTTAAATATAAAAGGCTTAAAGCAAAATAGTTTTAAATTTTTAAAACCTTTATTAGATTTATTACAAAAATATAATATTTCTATTTCTAAAGAACAATTTATGATAATTTGTTCTGTTATAAATGAAAATTTAACTTTTGAAGAAAAAATAAAATTTATAAAAGAAATTAAAACAAAAGAATAATTAATTAATATACTTTTTTTCATTAAGAGTTCTTTAATAATTTTTGTTTATTATGAATGAAAGAAAATAAATAATAAACAAAATGAATATAAATAATTTAAAATATAGTTTTATAAATATAATATAAAAAATATATTGTAAATTTAAATGATTTATTTTTTTTTATAAAGTAATAATTTTGCTTTAATGTCTTCATTAACATGTATTTTTTCATTTTCTAATTTTTGTTTATTTTTGAAAGCTTCTTTCCATATTCCATCATTTTTTGGTTTTTTAATATCTTCTTTTTTTGTTTCATTTTGATGATTATTATTATTTCTTTTTTTATTCAAAAAATTATCATTTGATGAATTCTTTTCTTCATGTTTCTTTTTTTCATCTTTTTTATTATCATTTTTCTTTTTATCCTTTTTTTTATTATCATTTTTATTATCATCATCATCATCTTTCTTTTTATCTTTTTTTTTATATTTCTTTTTTGGGAAAAGTTCATCATATATTTTGTTTTTTTCTTCTTGAGTTAATTCTTTTTTTTTTGTTTCTTTTTTTTTTTGTTCTTTTTTTTGTTTTCTTTCTCCTCCTTTTATAAGTAAATCAATTAAATTTTTAGTTGTTCCTTCATATTTATCATAATTCTCATAATAATTTGCAACTTCATCTAAACTTTTAATTTTATGAGTATCTCTATTTCTATTATTAAAAAGATTTTGATTTTTTGCTAATTTACTTTCATCAAATTCCATTACTGGAATTTGCCAAAGAGTTAAACAACGCATTTTAATATCCATTTTATCATATTTCATTATATTTTCATTTTTTAAAAAATGAGAAATTTCACCTAATGCATCAATTCTTCCTTCTGTTATTTGAGAATTAATTTCTAAAAAAAGACTTGAAAATTCCTCACTTTTTGTTATTTCACTTGTAGGTAAAACATATGGAATATCTTTTCCATCTTTTATAAATTCTAAATATTTATCTAAAAATTGTTTAAGATAATCTAAAATTGATGTTTTAGAATCTATAAATTTTTCACATACTACATATCTTGATGCTGAATATGGTCTTGTTGAAAAAGGTTTTATCACTGTTATTTTTTCGAAATTTTGATATAAAATATAAATTAAACTTATAGTAAATAAAGAAAAAGAATCATAAATTTTTAAAATAAAATACCCACCTTTATTTAATAATTCAAAACATAAAATAATATTAATTAACATAAATTTCCTATATTTCATCTCTTGACTATAATCAGGAGAATATTTAATAAATTTTCTAGCTATAAATAAATTAACTCCATAATTTTCCAATTTATCCATTACATTTTGGGAAATTGTACTTAAAAAACTTGAGGATAAATTTGGATTATCATCTAAATCACATTTATCATAAAAATCTTTTAAAATATCAATATCAGATTTAATTTTAATTTCTTGAGTGATTTTAAATTTAGCACTAGAAATTAAATTATTTCTTTCAGGAATTACAAAAATTTTAGAAATAAAACCATTTTTAGTAGAATACCATTGAACATAATCAGAAAATCCTCCATTATCACCAACTATCATAACAGGAGTATATTGAACTATCATATCAGCAGTTATTAATTCTTTCTGAAAAATATAATTTAAATTAGCTAATTTATAAGCTGAATGTTTTTCAAAATATTTTTCATAAACATCTTCATAAGCATTTGTTACTTTTTTAGCTTCATTAATTTTCATTTGAGAATTTTTCCAATCAATTTCATTTAATATTTTCATTAATCCTGTTCTATGATGATTTTTACTAAAGACATTATATCTTGAAGAATTATAATCAAATTGTTCTGAATAATTTATTTGATGATTTTCAAAAATTGTGTCTGGAGAATATGAAAAATCAAAATTATCATATCCAGTTAAAGCTAATGGATTTTGGATCGATATAACTTTTTCTGTGAATTCTTTATATGTTATTCTTGTGTTTAATATTCTCTTTGCTTTTGTATTTGTTTCTATATTTTGTTTTGGACATTCTATTTGAGGCAAAGATGGAGCTTCTTTATATTCGTTATTGGCAGATGATAATAATCATTTTCAGAAAAATTATCTTCATTATCTACTTCACTTTCTTCTCCTTCTGAAATAAATGGGTCTTTTTCTTTTTCTTCTTTTTCATCTAAAGAGGACATTTTTTTATTTAATATTATAACTTTTTTTTTCCTTTAATTAATTTTTTTGATAATTCTATTTTTAAATTGGATAAAATGGAAAATAAAAATAAAATAATAAAAATAGGAATAATATTTGAAAGGATATGAGATATAAATTAAAACAAGTTAAAATCTAAAAATAAACTCATTCATTAATTAATTTTATTTATCATTTTAAATGAAAAAGTCACTTGATTTATAGATTTAAGTAAAGAAATTTAAATTTTATTTATTAACTCATTTTCAAAACATTAGCAAAATTTAAAGGATCTCATAGAAGAATAAAAATAAAAGAAAATATGGAAAACATAAATTGAAATAAAACTGTTTGATATATTCAAAATTCATTACATTAAAATAATTCAACAAAAAAAATTAAAAAGAAATAAAATATATTTTAGACTAAGTGAAAGTGAAATTATCAAAAATCAGAAAATTATCTAGAAAAATGTTAAATTTTGAAAAAAAATTTTAGATGAATCAAGGGTATTATAAGTATAAATGAAAAAAAGAGAAAAAAATGTAATTGAAATCCTAAATATTATAAATGAAATAGATTAAAAATCAATTAGAATAATATTTTAAATTTGAAAAAGTTTATATTTAGTTCATTAGGAAAATGGAAAAATTATTAAATTAAAATTAAAAAGAAAAAATCTTATTATATTAATATAAAAGAGTTTTTCAGATTTCAAATAATAAAAAGTAAATGGACTTTGAAGTATTATTTTCATAGGTTGGATTAACAATTATCAATTATTGATACTATTATTTATTTGATACTAAAAGGATAATATACTTCTTAATTTTATGAAAGCAAAATTTTTTAATATTTTAATGAAATATTCATTTTTTTAATTATTTTATTTTATTTATCTCATTTTAAATTTTTAATAGTTTGTTGAATAAAATTCAACATTAATAATTCTCAATAATATTCAATATAAAAAAATATTATAAAAAATGTTAATATTAACAGTATGATTTATATCTCATAATTATAAATTCTATAAAAATAATTAAGTATATAAAATAATAAGGAAAAAAAACAAAATAAAAAACTCTTCTTTCCTAAAAAAATTTATAAATACAATATAATCCTTCAAAGAAAAATAAAAAGAAAACTTTAAAAAAACTATTAAATAAACAATTAAAAAAAACTTAAAAAACATCACTTTGAATGAAAAAAAAAATAAATCTCAAAATTTTCATATTTAACACTAAAAAAATAATATATATATATAAAAAAAATGAAAGCAGCATTAATAATAGTAGATGTACAAAACGACTTCTTAGAAAAGGGAGCACTTCCAGTAAAAGGATCAAATGAGATAATACCTTTTATAAACACTTTACGTAACAATTATGCAGACTACTATACAACTGTATTTACAACTCAACAATATCGTCAACCAACTCATATATCATTCAAAGACTCTCCATATGCAGCAGAAGAAAATTTACCTTTTGATGAAATAACATTAGCAGTAAAAGGTAAATTTCCTAAAAATTGTATTGGAGGAACTGATGGAGCTAATTTTGCTCCAGAAATGCAATTAAGAGGAAATGAAGTTTTAATTAGGAAAGATGAAGATAAATTTAAAGAAGAAATGAGTGGTTTTCAAAATAAAATTTTACCTGAGGTTTTAAAAACTAATAATATTAAAATTGTATTTATTTGTGGTTTAACTTTAGATTTCTGTGTTGGTTTAACTGCACTTGATTCTCAAAAATTAGGTTTTGAAACTTATATTATTAAAGAAGCAACTAAACCACTTGGTGAAGAAAGTGGGAAAGCTATGGAAAAAAATTTAGAAAAAAATGGAGTTAAAATTATTAGTATGAAAGAATTTGAAGATGTTATTAAAAAAGTTGAAGTTATTAAAAAAGAAGAAGAGAAAGTTGAATTATCACAAACTGCTATTGAAGAACAAAAAAAGGAAGAGGAAGGTGCTAAAGGATTAGTTGGAGTTATGGTTGATCAAATTACTAAGTAAATTTGGTTTTTTTATTTTTAATATTTTTGTTGGGTTTTAAATTATTATTATTTAAAAAATAAGAATATTTTGCGTTTTTTTCATGTTTTTATTTTTTATTTTTTTAAGTGCTTTTTGCTTTTTATGAAGAGAATGTAATTCAAAAACAATTATTTTAAATAATTTAAAAACTAGCAATTTTATTCAATTAAAAATTAATAATTATTTTTATTTGATTTAAAACAATTAAAAATAAATGTTGAAATATCAAATCCTTCTTTAATATTATAGAACAAGAGAAATATATCAAAAAATTAATTTTAAAAAACATATTCACTGAAAAATCAAAAGATGTTTTAGTATATAGGAGAATTCCATATCAATAATAAAATTTTGACATTATCTAAGTGAACTTAACTTCTTTTCTCATATCTTTTTAAAGATTACAATTATTAATGTGGATTAATACAGAATTATATCTTATAGAAAAGAAGAAATTGTTTCATAAATTAATTTAGATTATTAACTTTTTATTTAATATAAACACAAATAAAAAATGTTTCTTTTGCTTTTTTGTCTAAGTTAGTTTAAAAATGTTGTTATCCTAAATAAATTATTTTATGTTTTATAAATTTTTTCGATAATTAATTTCAATGGTTCTGATTTATAATATTTTTTTGAAAAAAATCAAATTATACAGTATATAATTATAAACTATTATTCTTGAATAATTTAAGGATTAAAATTTCAATTAAAAACAAAAAATTATAAGTATTATAAAAAATAAAAATAAAATAATAATAAATGGGAAAAAATCAATCAATGAATTTTAATAAAGGCAAAAATCAAATACTTAAACAATATAAAATTGAATTAACAACAAAATTAAATTCAGTTTTAATTTCAATTATAAATTCAAAAAATAACAAAAAATATGAATCAGAATTTAGTTTAGAATACTTTAAAAACATTAAATCATTTAAAAAAGCCGAAGAAATAAAAAAATTCATTAATAATTCAATTACTAAAAATAACATTCAAATTAAAGACAATCAATTAAATTTAGAATTAATCATATTTCAAAATAATTATCCAAATATAAACTTAAAAATAAATAAAATATATCAAAAAATAGAATGTAAATTAGTTAAATCAATACGAACAGATGTATGTATTATTTATGCTTCTCTTTTCCCTTCAGGAAATATTGTTGCAGCGATGAGTGATTCAATAATTAGGATATATGATAGTAATTTTAATATTATTCAAAATATTGAAAAAGCTCATGGAGGAATTATTTATTATGTAAATGTTAAAGATGAAAATAATTTTGTGACTTCTTCCAATGATAATACTATTAAAACTTGGATTAAAAAAGATAATTTTTTTACATTAAATCATAAAATAATTAATGCACATAAATTAAATAATAATATATTTCAAGTTATATATTATTTAAAAGGAAATTTAATATCTTATTCAAATAATGAAATAAATATTTGGGAACAAATTAATAATAAATACCAATCAATTTCAACATTAAAACATACAAATTATATCCAATCTATACTATTATTAGAGGATAAAAAACAATTAATATCTGCAGAAAATTTCGAAACATTGATATGGAATTTAATAAATTTTGAGTTAATTAAAATCCTAAAAATTTATTGTTATTCAGAAAAAGGATTATGTAGAATTGATGATGATAGAATTATTATTATTCAGGAACATTATTTGAATATATTTTCTTTATCAAAACAAAAAATTATATACGTTATTATTTTAAAAACTCATGGTTGGGAAATAAAAGTATTTAATGAAAAAGATATATTTTTCGTGAGAGGATGGAGCCATGATTTATATATATTTAATTGTGATACTTATGAATGTATTCAAACTATTAAAGATGCTCATCAATCAAATATTGGAGTTTTACTTAAATTAAAAGAGAATATTATTTGCACTTCTTCAAGAGATAGAATAATTCAGATATGGAGTTTTTAGAATTTTAATCTTTTCTAATAATATTTTATTTAATAAAAGATTAAATATAATAATAAAAAGTATAATTAGGAGTTTTAAACTTAATTAAAATATTATATTATTAAAAAAAGAGGCATTGAAATATATTTAAATGTTCAAAGTTTTATTTATTCAATCTTGGGACTCAATTTGATACTAAAATAAAAATATAATACTATTTTTTTGTATTCATCAAAAAAAATTGATTAAATTCAATAAAATATTTGATTAAATATTATTTTATTTCATTCACTAAATTATTTGTATAAAGTAAAAAAATTTTAAAGGATTTAAAATGTTTATATTTGAAAATTGGGCAAGGAATTCTCTATTCACTTATCAAAAGATAATTTCTTTAAAATTGTATGGTATATATTTGAATATAAAAAAATTATAATATATATAGGATAATCGATAAAATATATTTATAATCAAAATTCAATAAATAAATAATCTTCTGAAACTCTCTTTTAAATTTTAATAAATCAAAAGTGTTAAAATTGCAATTAATTTTAACTTATTCTATTTTTAGTTTTATTAAAATTCCATTAAAACAAAAAAAAATTTTTTAAATAAAAATTTAAAAAAATAAAATCTATTATAAAAATGAAGACATTTGATCCCTTTTCAACCACGAATGCCTTATATGGCAAATTCTACACTCGTCATTTTCCTCAAACTCCAGGAACTCCATCATATGACAAGCCAACAATGGAAGATGAATTCCGAAGAACCACATTACAAATGCGTCAGAATTATTTTGATCCTTTTTCACATTTAAATAACGGAACAATGAGTGTTCCCCCTTCTGAATCAATGACCCAAGCACTCATGAATAAGACAACATCTTTCTTTAATAGAATGAATCAACAAGTGTCAACAAGAAGATATTTACAGAAGAAGTACATGCAGCCCATTCCTAATCAGTATTACAATGGGTATAAGGTTCCTCCAATGGCACCATATCGCCCACCTACTCCTCCTTATATGAAGGATACTTTCCCAGGGATTCCAGAGAAGAGGATACATGATCCTGAGACCACATATCAAGTGAGTTATCAATGGAGACAACCTCTTAGGTTTGGAATGGAGATGTTTAAAAAAGAAGAACCTTTTGTTGGAAATAATAGTGAATTTAATAGAAATAATGGTGAAATGATACCAAAGGATACTTTAACAGGAAGACAGAGAGTTCAAAGTGCTATGCCATCCTATTCAAAAATATCTCAAGCAGGAGGGTCATTTTATAATAAGCCACCCACTCCTCAAAGATTAATGTCACCTGAGCAAAGAGTAGGAACTACTAATATACAAGATATTCACCAAGAGGAACCACCTCAACCAAAATCCCAAGAAATCAACATTGATAGAGTATCAACATCAAAAGTAGGATTAGAAAATACTCAAAATGATTGTTATATAAATTCTATAATTCAAATTTTAATCCACTGTCCTCCCTTAATATATACATTCCTCTCAGATGCAACACATAAAGTACAGTCAGGTTCTCAACCAGGTCCAATTACTTCTTCCTTTATGGAACTCCTCCTGAACTTCACATCCTGTCCAGATAACCAATGCTTCCCATCTTCTCACTTCAAATCAGTATTTCTTTCCAATCATGCATCTTTCTCAAATAGTGACAGTCATGAATTCCTTCGTTTCCTCCTTCAGGATTTGAATAATGAGTTGAACAGGATTTCACAGAGATATTCTACTCATACTTCAATCGCTCAATCATCAAAGCCATTAATGTTCAATGAATATCGAAGAGATTGTCTTACAAAGGAAGATTCAATAATAACAGATTTATTTGTAGGATATATGTCTTTTGAATTTAAATGTGGTTGTGGAAGTCGTGATTTCGCTTTTGGACAGTTTTTAGATTTACCACTTTTATTTGATAATGATAATATGAATCAATATGAAATAAGTGATTTAATTAGAAGAAATATATTAAGAGAAGAAATTATAAAAGTAAATGATTATTGTAGAGCTTGTGGAAAAGTATTAGATAGACAACAGAAAATTAGAATTGGAAATTTACCTCAATTACTTATTTTAAGTATTCAAAGAATTAATTTTGGTAATTTGAATAAAAATAATTCAAAAGTACAATTTGAAGAAACTTTAGATATGAGAAATTATATTGATGAAGAAATTTTCGATGGAAAAAGTACTTTGTATAGATTATGGGGAATTGTTTGTCATAAAGGGAATTTAAATGGAGGACATTATTATTGTTTTGTTAAAATTAATGGTAAATGGATTTGTTTTGATGATGTTAATGTTAATGAAAAAGATCCTGACTTTAATTCAAGTGAAGTTTATAGTTTGTTTTATACTAGGGTTAATAACTAAAAATATATGATTTCTCGGGTTTTTCTTTTTTTGATTTTTTTTTGGGTTATTTTTTAAATTTTTTTAATGTTATTTAATTGCTTTTTTTAAATAAATATTTGTTTAAATTTAAAATTCAATTTATAAATTTTTTTGATGAAGAAAAAATTGTTTTCTTCTTTTCAAAATATATTCCTATTATTATTTCAAATACAAAAAATATGATAAGAACTTTTAATTTATTTCTATTGGATTTTGAAATTATATTTTTTTAATTGAATATAAATATTAAGTTTGTTACATTGTAAATCAAAATATGACTTTTCATCAAATTTGCTTTTTACTTTTTTCTCTTTTTTAATTCTAAATAAATGATTTATTCATATATTGTTTATCATTTGGATGAAGTAGAAAATCAACATTTTTCATGAAGTTTCCGTTTTTTACTGAATTTTTGTTTATTGGAAATTCCTTTTTATTTTTCATTTTATTTATTGGAGTTTTATTTCTGACTTTTTTATCAGCGTCAAAACTTTTATCTTTGTTTGCTTTTTTTATTATTTTTGCTTTGTCTTTATTCTTTACAATTAAACTAATTTTTATTTTATTTTCATTATCAATTTTTTCTTTTTCATTTTCAGGAATTACTTTTAAATAATTAATACTCTCATTTGTTGTTTTTGATTGTATTATATCATCTAGGAAAAAACTTTTCCTATTTTCTCCATTCTCATTTATTCCATAATAGTTTTCTCCTTGCTTTACATTAAATATATTTTGAAGATTATAAAAAAAATTAAAATTTTGGATTATATCTTTTGAAAAATAAGAATCTTTAGTTTTTAATTTTGTATAATTTCTTTGTTTGATTTGTTTATTCAAATAATTGGGGGTTTCATCTTGTTTTCTATGGGGAGAAAATATTTTAATAAGATTTATCGTACATTTAACTTTTTCTTTGACTAAAAAATTAAATGAAAATTGTTTTAAGTTCTCATTAATTTCATCTATATGAATAAAAATATATGATTTCTTTTTCTTTAAATTAACTTTATATTCATGTATTGAAAAACAATCATGTCTTTTTGATAATTCTTTTTTATTTTCCCCAGTAACTATTTTTAATGTAGACTTAGAAAACTTTTGATCAAAATCTACTGATTTATGAGTTCTATGAGCCCTATAATTCTTAAAACATATTTGTATGACTAAAGTTGAATCTTCTTCTAATTTGATTTCAAAACAAAAATATTTTAATAAATCTTCATCTCTTGGTTGATAAGGAAATATTTTTGCTCCATAAAAAGGAGTTCCACATGATACTTCCTCTACCCAATCTAAAAAATTTTTAATTGGCAACTCAATTAGACCTTTCTCATAATTTTCCTCATCTTTCTTAGAAATACCACTTCTATCTAAATTCATACATTCAAATTTTGAATTAGTTCTGTGAGGATTAGATAAAATAATAAATTTATTATTATTCCTTTCTGATATCCCTTTAATTGAATACATATGATTATAATCAGTACACACTAACAAAGTACAAAATGACTGAATATTCTTATGAATTTCCTTAAAAAATAAATCTGGATCATCTTTATTTAAATTAGTAATACCACATCCTAAAAATATTTCAAATACTTCATTCATCCGTCCACCTTTAATATTTTCATAACCTCCATTTATTTGAGCCCAAGCTTTTTCTAAAATCATAACAAATAAAGCATTTTTATTTGCTTGACAAAAAAGATGTTTTATTTGTTTGTCTTCATAATAAATTGGAAAAGAATCTTCAACAACAATATTTTCTTTTTTTCCATCTATAAACATTGAAACTTTGAATGATTTTCCATTTGGTGTATTGCTTGTTTCATTAATATTTAATATTGCATATAATAATTGTGGTATTGTAGATATTGCTTCTATTGAACTTATTAAGTAACAATCTCCAATTACTCCTTGTTCAATATCTTCAAAACTTATATACTTTGGTATTATTTTCACATATTCTCCAAAAATCTCTTTTGATGATAACCAATATATATCTTTAGAATCATAATCATTGGACCATTTTGTAAAATGTTCTAGTTCATCATGATAATTATATTTTTCTATTTTATCATCCATTTTTTTTTATTTTTCAAATTTTAAATTTCATTTAACTTTATGCTAAGATTGAATTATCATATATAAATTCTTAAAATAGGGGATATACTCTCTATAAAGATAAAGTAGGATATTAATTAAATATAATTCTCAATGATATTTTTTTATTTATATTTAAGGGGAAATTCTTATTTTTTTGTTCTCCATAAACATTCTTTCCAACAATAATTAAACATCTATACTTTATTATTTTAAAAAAAAAAAAAATTTATAACATAAATTATGATTTTCAAGAAAAAATTTTATTTTAAATTCTACATAATATTCTTTTCTAATATTTTATAACAAAAATATATTTTTTATTATTTAAACAAAAATGAAATAAAAATTATAAATAAATTATTATAAATTTATAAATTATATTATAATTAACCCTAATAAATATTATTTATTTTGTTGTAATTTATTTCAAAATTATAAATTTTAATCAAAAATATATTAATTAAATTTTTAATAAACAAAATTACAAATTTTAATTAAATAAATATAATAAATTTGTGAAGATTACGTTAAAAGCATTCACTAATATTTAAAAATAAAAATAAATAAGTAGGAACTTGGTTTTCTAAATTTTTATGGTTAAAATATTTTAATAAAAAAGAATAAACGTTTTTTTAATTTAAAATATACACTTTACTTTATTATTATTTACAAAATTAAATTAACAAAGTAATTTATTTTGAATTGAACTGATTGCAATTCCAAAAGCTTGAATAGGAGTAAAAGGATATTGAAAATCTAAAATATATTCATTTTCTTTTTTGGATTCTCCAAATTGTAAAAGAATATTATCAATATTATTTTTATCAACTAATTGAAAATTTTTAACAGAACTCTTTATACTTCTTTGAATAAAATTTAAATAATAAGATTTAAAGACTAAAATTTAATTAAATAAATTTACTTTCTGAATATGAAGGTTCTTTATTTTGAAAAATATAATTTTTTAAATAACTTAAGTTCACTTTTAATTTCATAGGTCCATTTAAACCAAATAAATTTATATTCTAAAAAATTAAAAAAAAATTACATAAGTAATTTCACATTTATTATTCATTGAATCATTCATTTTTATTTTAAAATTATTCCCCAATAAATTTATTTTAATTTTTCCTATTTTATAATATAAATCTTCATCTAAATAAATATTATAATTTTTTCTTCCAGTTTTAATTCCACACATTAAAAGCAAAGAATAATTATTATTATAATATTGATAAATATTTCTTTTATCATAGTAATTATATTTAATTTTACCCCGAAAAAAAATATTTTGTTTAATAGGACTTGATAAAAAGTCACTTTTCTTTAAAGTATTCATTTTATATAAATCTTCTGAAATTTCAAATTCTTCACTTATATTTGAATTAGAAGTTATAGTTAAACAATCTTTAATTTCTATTTTTTTATTTTCATCAATATAATGAATTTCATTTCTTTTATCTTTTAATTTAATGAAAGAATTTTTATTATTTATACTTGGATTTATATAAAATTTTAATTTAGGTTCAATTTTTTTTTCTTCATTAGTCTTTGATTTTTCATAATGAAATTTTGATTTATAAATATTATTTAAAATTTTATCAATTGTTAAAGAATTATTATTTGTATCTATTAAACTATAATAACTACTTGTATTATTTGATTTTCTTATTGAATAATGAAAGTTTAAAGTATCATTATATAAATCTTTAGTAAAATTTATTTCTATATTATATTATATGTTGTTTACTTTTGTTTTTATTTTGGTTTTCTTTTAAACCATTATTTATCATTAATGACATAGGTAATTTTTGTGTTGTCATTTTTTTTTAAAAAAATTTTATTTAGTTATATTTTAATAAAAGTTATTTTTGAATTATAAATTAATATTTTGAGGATATAATGATATTATTATAAAACTCAGATTAAAAGAAATTTTAGAATTGATAATAAAAAAATAATATTTCATTTAATTTAATATATTTTACTTTTTGAAATTTATTTTTTATTTAGTTAAATAAAATCCAAAAACAAAAGAAATTAAGCATAAAATTAAAACAAAATTTTTATCAAAACTTATTTCTTCAATTTGAGGTAATTCAAAAGTAATTTTTTGTTCATTTCCTTTTGTAAGAACTTTATTTTTTTCATTCTCAATTGTATTTTTAATCTTATTATAATTTTGATTTAAAACATTAAATTGATTTTTTAAATCATTAAATTCATTTTTTAATGAACTTAACTGATCTTCTTTACTTAAACTTTTTCCTAGATTTAAACTTTTTACATTTTTACTTTTTAAATTAGTACTTTGACTTAAAGGTTTTGGTTCTAAATTATCTAAATTATTTTTTACAAAAACATAATTTGAATCTTCATAAATTTCACTTTTTCTTTTAATAATATTCCCTTTAACTTTAATTTTATTCTTAATAAAATTTTCAAATATTTTTTTAGGTTCATTATTAATATCATTTTCATTAATTAAAATACCTTCAAATCTGAATTTATGATTAGAAAAATCAATATCTTTATAATTTCCTTTAATATATAAAATAAAATTTATATTTTTATTTGAATTAGGTGATATTATACAATAAGTTGGATTAACAGCATAATATTCTTTTTTTGTTGTTCTTATTCTTAAAGCTATATAATTTGACATTAAATTAGTTATTTTTACATTACATTCACTTTCTGGAGAAAGATGAGATTCACTTAGGTTTTTATTTATATTTGAGTTTATTGGAAATATTATTATTGGTTTATCAATTGTAAATATAACATCTGAATTATCTATTAATAATTCCGACATATATACTATATTTATTTTTGTTTTTTATTTTTTTTAGATTATTTTGTTTGAATAAAATTTAAAAATTAAAAGAAAAAATAAAATGTTAAAAGAAAAATGGAATAATTTTATTAAAAATATATATTATTTTATAAATGAAAAATAATGAATTCCCTAAAAAATTAGGTTCGTTATTTCAAAAAAGAAAAGAAATAAAATTTAAAACTTTTCCTATAAATTTTAAAGTAATACCTTCTTATCCAGAATTATTTGAAAGAATGATTGAAAGAAAATTAATTTTTCATTCTCATCAAATTTTTAAAAATGAAAAATCAAATTTTTACAATGAAAATTATTTAGATAATATGTATGATAATCTTTATAAAAAAAAAAGAAATTATTCTTTTGAAAAAAAGAATAATTTCACAGAAGAGAAAAAAAATAAAACAAAAAATTATATTTCTCAAAATATTAAAATTAAAAATAATAAAGATAATTCATATAAAAGAATAAATACAATGTCAACAGAACATTTAAATTTTTTTAAAAGAAATTCTTCTAATTTGGATTTATCAAAATTCATAAAAAATGATGAGCTTAAAAAAGAAGATAATAATTTTAAGAATAATCAAAAATTGCATTTAAAAAATAAAAAAAATGTTAAATCTAAATTACAAAAACACAAAATTTTACCTCATCTTTTAATATTATATCATCCTTAAAAAATAAAAGAAAAAATAATTTCTTTTATTTTATTATAATTAAATTTATATTAAATTCTCGAAATAATAACAAAAATTTTTGTACTTAGTTTAAGTAGGTTATTTATATAAATAAAACAAATAAAACAAATAATCTAAATTAATTAATCTTTTATATAATTTAAAAAAAATTTTAATAAATGAAATAAAAAAATAAATAAGCAAATAATTAAAACTTTATTCGATAAATAAAAAATATTTTTCAATCAAATAAAAAGAATTATTCAAGATCAACTTTCAAATCATCAAAATAAGATTTATGACTATTATCTTTTAAATGTTTAACAAAGTCTTTAACATTATCACAATATTCATTACATAGTTCACAATAAAATGTTTCATTTTTTTTTTTATTTAATTTTTCTTTCATTTCAATTATTTTTTCTTTTAAAAACTGAAAATTATTTTCAACAAATTTATAATTAAAATCTTCTTTAATTCCATCATAATATTTTAAACATAAATTAGAGAAACTTGTAATAAAAAAATTTTCTAAATATTTTCCTCCAAAAATATGATTATTTTTACAAGAAATAAAATTATCAATCATATAATTTTCTTGAAAACATTTTTGAACAAAATTACTTTCTTTACAAATACTTTCTTCAGGTTCAAATATTTTTATATTTTCACATCTCCAATTTCTAAAATATATTTTTTTTTCATTTTTATTATTATTTAAGTCAATTAATTCATTTGCAGAACAAATATAATCATCACAATATTTACAATGCAAATTAATGTAATAATCTCCTCTTGCAATTATTTTAGCTAATTCAAATTCTTTTTCTAATAAATGTATTAATTCATGAAATTTACTTTTTTGTTCTAATATATTTCTTTTTCCTTCTTCTGTTGAACTTCGAAAATCTTCATTTAAATTTTCTATTGGTTTTAAAGGCTTTAAAAAATCTTTTGGAGAAAATTGTACATTTTTACATTGTTCTATTAAAGAAAATTTACTTTTGAAATCATCAATTATAATAAAATCTTTAAAAAATCTTTTAAATAATTCTTCATATCTATCTTTATTTTTTATTATTTCTATTCTGTCTTTAAATAAAAGTTTTATTTCTTTAAAAACTTGTTCTTGTAATTTTTTATATTCTAAATTTACTTCTTCAATATCTTTATTATTTTCATTTTTTACTATAAATAAAGGTAATTGAGTTAATTTATTTAAAATGTTTCTTATTTTATTTATTTTAATTAAATCTCCAGTTCCAAAATAACAAGAAAAATCAATGTTATTATTTTCAATTCCTTTTAATTTAAAAGACTTATAAACTTTATTATGTTCATCACCTTCAAAAATTAAATCAGGTGAAAAAATAATAATTGATAATTCATCAAACATTTTAATATCAGGTAATTTACTTAAATAAGTACACTGTAGTTTATTATTATTTTTTTGAATACATTTATTAGAAACAAAACGGTATTTTTGTAATAATTTATTATCAGTTTCTAAAACAATGTAATTAATACTTTCATTATCAACAAATATATTTTCTTTACTCGAGGCTAATTTTAAGTTAACTTTAAATTCATATTTTGAAAGTTTAAATTGATAATATTTTTCATCTATCATTAAAGTAAGTTTATCATTATTAGAAATATAATATAATTTAACAATTGAATCTATATTTCCTAAAGATATAGAAAAACTTCCATTATAATCAGTTATATCTAAAATTTTATCAGGATAAATAATATTATTCAAACATTTTTCAACTTTTTTTAAATTAGCTTTATCAATATTTTTTATTTCTATTGATTTTTTTAATTTATCTCTATTTTCTTTAGAATAAATTCTATTATAAATTTTATCATTTTGAAAATAAGCATAAATTAAATTTTGATAAAAAGCTCCCATTAAAGCAATTTTAAAAAAGAAAGAATTATCTCTATTAGAAAAATCAATTTTTTTTTCAGTTTTGTAAAATTTTCCAAAACGATGTAACCTATTTTTTAAATCAGATTCAGTTTTTAAAATTTCAATTAAAACTCTGAAATTTAATCCATATTTTTTAATAAAATTATCTTGTTCAACACTTTTTTCTTCATTAAAAAAAACATCAAACTCATTTTTTTGCATTTTTGTTCCAAAAAGCATTTTCCATTTCCAATAAATATTATAACAAATGATAAAATCACAATCTTGATTTTGATAAAACTCACTTTCTTTTTTAATTTGATATAAATCATATTTATTTTTTAAATTATTAACAGAAAACATTTTTTTTTCTTGTGAACAAATAGAAGAAATAACAATTCCAGCATCAATTAAATCAAAGAAAGATGTTAAAATAATTAATCTAGAATATTGAATGTCAATAGGTAATTCAGCATAAATTTTACCTAAATCAGTTAAATTTCCAGATAAATATTCATTATTAGTCATTGATAAAGCTCCTAATAATTTTAATTTTTTAATACTTTTAAATATTTCAGCTTCTTTAGGACAATCAATTAATCCTTTTAATATTTTATGAGGTTCTTCTTCTGAATAAACTTTTATTTTTAAAATTACTTTATCTAAACTTGTTCTTAATATTTCTGGTTTAGGAGTTTCTGATAATTTATCATAAAATTCTTTATGAATTAATCTAAATACAAAACCATTATTTGTTCTTCCTGTTCTTCCTGATCTTTGCTTTAAATTGGCTTTTGAACACCAATTTAATTTTAACACATCATTTTGATTAATTGAATCAAATTGATTTTCTTTTGTTAAACAAAAATCTATTACATATGTAATATTAGGTATTGTTATTGAACTTTCTGCTATATTTGTTGATAATATTATTTTCCTTTTTCCTATTATATTTTCAAATACTTTTTTTTGAAGTTCTTTTAACTCTGAATGTAATATTAATATTTCTGTATTATTTTTTAAATTTAAAAGGGATTCTTCGAATTGTTTATTTAAATAATTTTCTAAAGATTTTATTTCATATAATCCAGGAATAAAAATTAATATTGATTCTTCTTCATTTGATTTTTTATATATTTCAATAATAATATATTTAACATATTCAAATAAATCTTCATTAAAATATGGTTCTCCTTTATTTTCATTGAAATTTTTCATATGAATATGATAATCTTTTAAATTCTCTTCTATATCTTCAATATAATATTCTTTTATTTTATGAATTTTTTCTTTAACTTCTAAAACTAAATTATTATAATTTCCATATTTATAAAAATAATTAGAAAAAGTTTGAATATTAATAGTAGCTGACATTAAAATAACTTTAATATTATCTTTCTTTTCTAATAGCTTTTTAACCATAATTAAAACTAAATCAATATTTACATCTCTTTCATGAACTTCATCGATGATAATACAATCATAATTTAAATCATCTTCATGAATACATTCTTCAAGAAAAACTCCAGTTGTTTTAATAAATATTTGAGTATTATTATGTATTTCTTTATCCATTCCTACTTGATATCCAACTAAATCTCTATTATAGTTTTTTTTTCTTAATTCATTCTTAATTCTTTTTTGTAAAGAAATTGCTGCAATTCTCCTTGGTTGAGTCATTATTATTTTTTTATCTGGAAAATTCTCTATTATTATTTGAGGAATTTGAGTTGATTTTCCACATCCTGTTTCTCCTGATATTATTGTTACTCTATTTGTTTTTATTTTTTCTAATATGTCTTCTTTATAATTATCTATTGGAAGCTTTCTATAATATTGATTGTTTATGAATGATGAATTATTCCTTTGACGCTTTTGGTTTAACATTATTTTTTTGAATATTTTTATTTTAAAGGCAATTATTTAAAGGATTATTATTTTTTTCTATTTTTTTAGTTTGGGTTTTTAATTTTTTTTTATTATAATTGGGGATTTAGTTGGATATCAAGTAGGAATGGATAAAGAAATACATAATAATACTCAAATATT
>JAJJLU010000639.1:0-25647 GCA_023807065.1 Isotricha intestinalis | reverse complement strand
CATATGAAAAAACCTAAAAGTTTAAGAATTTATGAATGTCATGTTGGAATGAGTTCTTTTGATATGAAAGTTTCTTCTTATAGAGAATTTGCTGATACAGTTATTCCTAGAATTAAAAGAACTGGATATACTGCTATTCAAATAATGGCTATTATGGAACATGCAAATTATGCTTCTTTTGGTTATCATGTTAATAATTTCTTTGCTATTGCTTCTAGAAGTGGAACTCCCGAAGATTTAAAATATTTAGTTGATGTTGCCCATGAAAATGGTCTCTTTGTTCTCATTGATATTGTCCATTCACATGCTAGTTCAAATGTTGCTGATGGATTTAATAACTGGGATGGAACTGACTATCTATATTTCCATGGAGGAGCAATGGGACATCATTCACAATGGGATTCTCGTCTATTTAATTATTCCTCATATGAAACATTACGTTTCCTATTAAGTAACTGTGCATTTTATAGTCAAGAATATCATTTCGATGGTTTCCGTTTCGATGGTATTACTTCAATGTTTTATAGAAATCATGGTATTGGATATGGATTCAGTGGAGCATACCATGAATATTTCGGTGATAATTTCGATGAGGATGGTGGAGTCTATGCTATGTTAGCAAATACAATCATTCACAGAATCAATCCTGAAGCTATTACCATATGTGAAGATGTTTCTGGTATGCCTGGTATATGTAGACCTATTGAAGATGGTGGTTTCGGATTCATTATCGTCTTAATATGAGTATTTCTGATAAATGGATTCAATTACTTAAAGAATATAAAGATGAAGATTGGAATATGGGAAATATCGCTTTTACTTTAACAAATAGACGTTATAATGAAAAACATGTTGGTTATTGTGAAAGTCATGATCAATCAATTGTAGGTGATAAAACAATTTCAATGTGGTTATTTGATAAGGAAGTATATTGGAATATGTCATGTAATGCACCTGAGACAATAGTAATAAATCGTGGAATGTGTTTACATAAAATGATTCGTTTAGTAACATTTGCTTTAGGAGGAGAAGCATTCTTATGTTTCATGGGAAATGAATTTGGACATCCTGAATGGGTTGATTTCCCAAGACCAGGTAATGGATGGTCATATGCACATTGTAGAAGAAGATGGGATTTATGTGACAGTCCATTTTTAAGATATAAATATCTTTATAATTGGGATATGGCAATGAATAATTTAGATGAAGTATTTCATTTCTTACCTGATAAAAGACAATATGTTACTTTAAAACATGAAGGTGATAAATTAATAGTTTTTGAAAAAGGAGATTTATTGTTTATTTTCAATTTTCATCCTTATCAAAGTTTCGATAATTATAGAATAGGAACTTTATGGGGAACACCTCATAAAATTTTACTTGATTCTGATGAAGCTAGATTCTTTGGTAAAAGTAGATTAACTTATGGACATGAACATACTTTCCCTGCAATACATGAAAGTTGGATGAATAGACCTAATTATATTCAATTATATATTCCTTCTAGAACTTGTATGGCTTTAATTGCAGAAGAAAATATGGATAAGTATGATTTGACTAAATTAGGGATTAAGGCTATTGAATAAATCTTTAAAATAAAAGGGTTTCTTAATATTTAATAAGTTAAAGTAGTTAAACTATTTCCTAAAATATTAAAAAAACAAATATTTATTTATTTATATAATTTTATATTCATTTGATTTTTTCAAAAGAAATTTAATTCTTTTTTCACATTTTTTTTTATAAATTTTTGAAGGGAAGTTAATATTATATTTAATTAAATGATTTTTGAAATAGACATAATTAAATCATTTATCTTATTATTTTTCGGTCAATTTAATAAAATAAATTTTATGTTCTGAAAAAATTTAATAAATTTTATCCTATACAATTGTGACAAATACAAAGAAAAGAATAATAAAAATAATTCAAATTTTAAGATGTAATTATTATTATATTTTTTTAAATTCATTCCAAAACATAAAATGTCTCTTATCGAAAATAGGATTCAAACACTTTATAAAAACGCTGAATTATTTTTTTCTTCCTTTATCATTCCATTTAATACTAATTTATCCCAATACAAATTTAATAAATTACGACAAACTTTTATTAATATAGTATATGATGTAAAATATAAATTTTAATATATTTAAAAATTAGCAATTTCAAGAAATTTTCGATAATTCATCGATTATTGAAAAACTTATTCATACATTTCAGATAGCTTTTTCTGTATGGAATACAATTTCTAATAATGTAAAATATAAAAATGATGTATTTATATATTTTTTTTCAGCATCATGTTTAATTGAACTGAAGGTAAGAAAAAAAAATAATAATATTAGAAAGAAGATAAAAAGAAAAATGAAAAATTAGAAAATTGGATTAAACAAAATGAAATAGATAACAATTTTATTTTATGGGCTGAAAAAATTATTTTAAGAAAATATCCTGATTATATCAATTCTTTTTATCCTTTCGAGATTATTAATATAATATTAAATGATATTTTAAAAAACGAAATTTCTAAAGAAAAAAAAGAAATAGTTTTAGATCTTATAAATGACTTAATTAAATTTTCTTTTAACGAATATTTTATTTTTAGTAATTATAATTCTTTTATTATTAATATTGCTTCATTGCAAATAGCATTAAATAATACATTTGAAGAATCAGAAAATTTAAAATATAAAAAAATAATTCATAAAATTATTACTTCTTTAAATTTAATAGATGAAATGAATAAAATTGAAGAATGTGAAAAAGATATAATTAAATTAATTGATGAAAATGATGATTATGAAGAAGAAGAAATTGAATTTTGTATTACCAGAGAAAATTCTTCTAAATCTATTTATGACTATTTTATACAAATTGAAAACGAAAATGATAATAATAATAATTAATTTAAACAATTTATGAAAGATATAAAAAAATGTTAATAAAAAATATAATATTTTTATTTATTTATTTATTAATTGATTAATTTAATTTATGAAATTAATGTTTATATATTATTTTAAAAAAATTGAATTATATGTTAGATGTAAAAAATTCGAAATCATCTTCATTAAAATAATTCCTTTAAAATTATAAAAGATTCTTTTGTATAAAAAGTAAAACCAAAATTTCATATTAAAAACAAAAGATTATTATATTTACCTATTTATTAAGGAAATTTTTTCTATTATTTCTAAATAAATATTTTTAATATTTACTATTTATATTAAATTTATTTCCACTTGAATGCGAAATCTTTAATATTTTAAATTTGCTACGAAATAAATTTTAATTTTTTAGTTTTTTTCAAATAATTAATTTATATAAATAATAATAAATATAAATTATGTTTTATTGAAAAAAGACAATTATTTACAATTTAATATATTTATAATGGAAGATAATAATTCAAATATCCAAAATAAAATTAATAATACAATAACAAAAATAACACTTCCTTGTGTTATTAATTTAATGGAAAGAACGAAATTTTTAAAAAAAGAAAAAGCAAAATTAAAAAAAAATTTAATATCCTTAAAACAAGTTGATCAAACTTTAATAGGAAAAGAAATGAAAATAAATCAATTAAAATGTTTTATTAATAAATTTAAAGATGAAAATAAGAATTTAAAAACAAAAGAAGATGGAATTAATCAATATATAATTAAATTAGATAAAAAAGAAAAAAAACTTGAAGAAGAACAATTTGATTATTTAAATATTCAAAAAGAAATAAATTCAATTAAAATAGAACAAACTATTATTTCTCATATTTTAAATGATGAAAATAAAAACAAAGAAAATAATATAAAGACAATAAAAAATAATAATAAAGAAATCAATAAAAATATAAATTCAAGAAAAAAAAGAAGAGTAAATAGTTTAAAAAATAAAATTAATCAAAAAAATAATTCAGATAATGTTTTTTATTTAACATCACAGAAAAATAATTTAAATTTAGTTTTAAACGAAGGAGAAATATTAAATAAATATTCAAATATAAATAAAAGGAAATTATCATATCAAAAGACAAAATCATTAACAGTTAATTCATCAAAATATAATGAAAATAATAGTTTTGAAGGATCAAATTTAAAAAAAAAAAACAATAAAATAAAAACTCCTCCAAATAATAATATTAGAGTAAAAGATAAATTAAGAAATTTAGATAAATATTTATCAAATGGAAAAAAAAAATACTCTACTACTTCAAATATTACTTTTCCTTCAAAACAATATAAATCATCTTCTAAAAATTCAGAATCGAGTGTTAATTCAAGTTTAATAATTAATAAAAATAAAAATAAATGTAGAAGTGTTGAAAAAGAATTAAAAAATAAATTTAATTTAAATATTAAATTATCGTATTCAAAAAGAAATAAAAATAATAATAATAAATTACATAAAAATAAAAGTGTTGAAAACACAAAAAAAATTGATATTTCAAATGAAGATATTTTTATTAGAGATAATTATAAAAATAAAAAAAGTGAAAGACATTTATATAATAATAATTCAAGAAATGATTTTGAGTTAAATAAGAAAAAAAAAAATTTAGAAAAAAAATTAAAGACTTCTTCAAATTTTGAAAATGAAAAAGAAATTCATTCTCAAAGAATTGTTTATACTGTTAATAATAATAATAAAAATAAATCAAATAATTTAAAAAACAATTATAATAAAAATAAATGTTTTTATAAAAATAATCTTAAAATAAGTAAAAATAATAGTAATGAAAAAAACAAAATTGCTAAAAAAGAAAATAATAAATTACAAAAAAATAAATTTTGTAATATATTATTATCTGTTTTTAAGAAAAATAATTTAAGAAGAAAAAAAGAATTCTTTAATTCATTTAGAAAAATAAAAAAATCAAAATTCAAAAAAGAAATAAAAACAAAAAAAATAAAAGAACTTATTAAAAAATATTATTTAAATATTATAAAAAAAGAAATATTATTATTTTCAAAAATTAAAATAGATAATAATGAAAATATAAAAGAAAAATCAAATTCTGAAAAAATAAAAAATACACAAAATTCAAATTTATTAGAAGATAAAGAGTTAAATGATTTAATAAATAAATATTTATCTGAAAAAATAATAAAAGAAAATAAAATCAATCAATCTGAAATAAATAATCATTATTTAGAAAATTTAAATAAAATTAAAAATATAACAAAAGAAGCAAAAAAAATAGAACAAAATATGCAAAATTTCATATTAAATTTGAATAAAGAAAATGAATCATCTTAATTAAAAAAAAACAATAATAATAATATTAAAATCAATTGAATTTTAAAAAATAGGATTAATAATAATTAAAATATTAAAAAATGTAATTAAAAAATATAAAATATATAATATACTTTAATTAATAAATGTTAAAAATATAATATAATAATAATAATAAAAAATAATAATTTATTAGGAGATAAAGGAAATAAAGAATGTTATTATGATAAAAATGATAAAGTAATTAATATTATATGGATGTAAAAATGTAGTTAAAAATAAAGCTTCAAGTTGAGATTTAATTACTTGAAAATATTAAAGTGCTTTAAGGAAAATAGAGGATTTAAATCCGGTCTATGAAAATTTAAAAATAATATTAAATAGATATTTAATTCTTGGTGTAATTCCAGAAGAAACAACAACAAATAGTTTATTTTGTTTAAATAAAAAATTAGATGAAGTAGGAGAAATTAATAATATAATACCAATTGCTATATCCAGTACAATTATGAAATTAATAGAATCAGTTATTTTAACTAGATTAATTAAAGAAATTAATGAAAAGAAAATATTATGTAATAAACAAATAGGATTTATAAGAGGATGTGGAAGAGAATTAATTTTTTAAAATTAAGACAAAGAGTGAATGATTAAAAAAAAGGAAAAAATTAGATCATTAAACATTTAGAATTTATAAATTTAAAAAAAGTTTATGATAAATTAGTTCTTAAAAGAATGTTTAATAAACTAGTAGATCAATAAATTTCAGAAGATATAATAAGAAGCATAAAAATATTATTTTCAAAAGTAAAATAAAAAATTTCTAATAATAATATATGTAATAATGTGAATAATGGAGTATTACAAAGAAGTTAATTTCTCCTATGTTATTCAATTTATATATTAATGATTTAATTAAAGAATTAAATCAAAATTCATATGAAATATTAGCTTATGCTGGTGATTTATGTATATTATGGGAAGGAATAAATCAATTATTAAATGTATTTAAAAAATATGGAGTGAATTAAATGGAATAAAGATAAAAAAAAGAAAAATGGAATAATGATATTAAAAGGTAATGAAGATAGAATCGAAATAGAAAGATATCCTGTTATAAAAGAATATAAATATTTAGGAAATAAAATAAATAATAAAAAGAAAAAAAATAAATATGTTTATAATATTGATAAGAAGATAGGAGAATATTTTACAAGAAATTATGTTTTAAATAAAAGATATTTTAGTGTAAAATCAATTATGTTGATATTTTATATTTTCATAAATCAAGATTATTATATGGTTTGCCAGTATTATTAGGATAACAATCTTGGATTAATAGAAAATATAAAGTAATGCTGATAAACATAACGAAATTATTAAAATTACCAATAAGAACTAATAATTGTAGATTAAAAATAGCATTAGGATTACCAAATTTAAATACTTATTTAGTATTATTAAAATTAAAGGAGAAATATGAATATATTTTTAAGAAAAATAACAATGTATGATAGAAAATAAACAAGTATTATATACAGAGGATATTCCTTTTAGTGCTTTTAATAAAAAATATATAATTAAAAGATTAAAAGAATTAGGAGAAAAAGAAGGATATAATATAAATGATAAATTTAGAAAAAGATTAAAAGATAGAATATTTAGTTGGTATGTTGATGGTGATTTTTTATTTCTTAAATTTATATGTCATAGAGAAATTTTTAGAGAAGATATATATAAGAAATGTGTATTATGTTAGAAAGAAGATAATAATATTAAACATGTTAAAATGAATGTGAGATAATGAAAGAATTAAGAGATAAATTAAAGAATAAATTAAAAGGATTAGATAGGAAAACAATAAATTTAAATTTATTGAGAATTATTCAGTAAAGAAAAAAAAAAGAAAAAGGATAAGAAAGGAATTAAAGAAATTAAAAATTTTATTCTAGAATTATATATTAAATTTGGAGAATATAATAAGAAAGATGAATAAGATGATACATGTGATATTGGGAGAATATAAATATAAGTAAGAAGCTTGTGTTTCTTCAAGAATACTTTTTTTTTAATTAACATAAAATATGAGCCAGCTTGCCGGAATTAAACTAACTAACTAACTAATCATAATGTATATTAAAATTAAGTTTAAAAAATAATTTAAAAAAAAAAAATAATATAATAGAAAAAAAATTTAATCTCCAAAAAGAATTTTTTTTTCAAAAAAAAAAAAATGAAAACATCATCAACTCAAAAATCTCCATATCAACAAACATCAGAGAACCAGAATTCTGATATAATAGCAAATTTTGATTTTTCTGAAATAGAAGAAAAAGATCCTTCATTATCAGAAGGTCATAAATTACTATATGACAGAGAAGTACCTTTTGAACTTCGATTAGAAGATTCAAATGGTCCTCAAGAAGTAGCATCATTTGAAGCTATTCGTACAAAAATATTATTAGGAGGAGAAGAACAAAGTCCCAGTCAAATACGTATTGAATTATCATGTGAAAATGACTTATTTTTCCATTTTACAAGTGATGTTGATGAAGAAACTTTTAAAGTAATGCAAGATAATCAAAAATTATGTGTTCAATTTAATGAATATAGTAATTTAACAAAAAGATTATTAAATAATTGTATTAATGAACCACAAAGTTATATTGCTGTTTTTATTATGCAAAAAGAAGGAACTGCAAGATTAGATTTTATACAAAATATTGAATATAAATTTATTGAATTATTAAGTATTGATTTTGTTAATTCTCCTGATGATACTGTTAGAAAACAAATTGCTTTTAGATATAATGCTTTAAGAACTAAATTAGAAATTGTTCAAAATAGAATTCAAACTATTAGTAATATTGTTAAACTTAAAAATCCTTCTTTATTACTTCAAATTCAAAAAGCTCCTGCTAGATTGAATAATTCTACTACAAGAAATAATTCTACTATGAAATAAAAAATTTCTTTTTTTATTTAAAATTAAAAATTATTTTTCTTTTTTTTTTGAATTATGGATTTTTTAAATTTTTTTTTTTTTGGTTAATATGATTATTTTTTTAAATGGGAAATTTAAGAAATAAAGATAGAAAAAATGATATTCCTTTAAATAAAATATTATTAATTCAAAAAACATGGAGACGAAAAAGGAAGATAAAGAAATTATTTATAAAAAATAAAATAACATTAACAACATCCTCAAATAATTCATTACCAGGAATGGAAATAGAATATTTTGATCCAACAACATTATTATCATCAGAAGTATTAAAAACCGAAAAATATTTAGGAGAATTTACTTTATTAAAGAATAAAAATATAAAAATCTTAGAAGATTCTCATTATATAAATGTAAAAAGATTATATAATAACAATACAATATATATAGGAACTTTAAATAAAATGTCTTTTATAAAAGAAGGAATAGGAACATTATATAATATAAATGATAGTTCTAAATACATAGGAGAATTTCAAAATGATAAATTTAATGGTTTAGGAAGAATAATATTTAATGATGGTTCTTATTATGAAGGAGTATTTGAAAATAATTATCAAAATGGTTATGGTAAATTTCAATATGAAAATTACTCTTATATCGGTAATTGGGTTAAAAATAAAAAAAATGGTTTTGGAGAAGAAAATTTTGAAGATGGTTCTAATTTTAAAGGTTATTTTAATAATGATTATAAAAATGGATTTGGTACTTTTCAATATGTTAATGGTAAAATTATTGAAGGTTATTTTAATAAAGAAAATAAAGTTAATGGAATTACAAAAATGAAATTTGAAGATGAAGGAAAATTTTCAATTGGAATTTGGAAAAATGGGAAAATGAATGGAGTAAATTTTTTCTTTTGGAATAATACTCAAAAATATTTTGGAGAATATAATAATTTTGTTAAACATGGTTTTGGTATTTTTTTCTATGATGAAAAAACTATTTATGAAGGCTTTTGGATTAATGGAAAACAACATGGTTATGGAATAATTAAAGATATTGATGATAATAATAATGAAAGTGTTAATTTATATTTTTTTAGATTTGGAAAAGAAATTACTCATATTAAAGAAAGTGATGGAATTTTTGAAGAAAAAATTCAAGTGATTAAAAATCAAATTCAAATCTTAATTAATTTTTCTAAAAAATATTTCCTAATTGATAATATTTTCTCACCTAATTTTCAAAAAGAATTAAATTTACTTAATTTGGAAAATTTATATCATTAATTTTTTCTTGTATATTATTCATTTTTTTTATTAAATAAAAACATATTAATAGTTTTATATAAATACGAAATAATTTTTTCTTTTTTAAATATAAATTTTAATTCAATACAATAAATAAAAATTGATAATAAAATTTTTTCATTAAATAATAATTATTTTTAGATGAAAAAATATTAAAAAAAAAATAATGATATCAAAACAAGAAAGATTTAGATTAAGAAATGAAAGTGATATTTTTAATTTATCAAATACAATTTTTCATATGGAAAAATATCGACCTCAAAAAAAATATAATTTATCTTTAAGAAATATAGATCATATAAATATAAATCAATTTATAAATAAACCAATTTCAAAAGCAAAAAAATTTCAAAAAATTTGCAGTCGTCATTTTTCTGATTCAAATAATAAATCAATTGAAGATAATTTAAATATTAAATTAAATAAAAATAATTCTTTTAAATTAAATAGAAATAAAAGTGAAAATAATTCTTTTCCTAAATATAAAAATGAATTAAGTCCTTTTCAAAGAAAAATTATTGAAATTTATGGTAAAGAAAAAATGAATTTAGTTAAAAACAATAATATTAAAAATTCTAAAGGAGAAATTAACAGAGAAAGAAAAAATTCAAATAAAAAATTATCTTTGTCACAAAATTTGACATTAAAGAAATTTGAAAATAATAATTTAATTCAAAATAAAGAAAATAAAAAATATAATAATCAAAGTTCTTCAAAAGAAATTAAAATGAATTCTTTAGAATCTAATATTTTTTTTCTTCCAAAAAAAGAAGATATAAATTTAAATATAAAAAAAATCCCTTTAACAGATGGAAATAAAATAAGTGATTCAAAAAAAAAAAAAATGATAAATTATTCAGAAATAAATGAAGAATTTTGTTGGAAAGATAATTCAAATGAAATTAAGTTAAAAAGATTATATAATAAAACAAATAATAATTTAAATGTTAAAGAAAGAAAAATAAAACAGTTAAATAATTCTATGGATAATATTAATTTATTATATAAACCAATAAATAAAAATATTAATAATGATAAAAGAAATAAAATAAAGAGAGTTAAAATGTTTTATAAAGGAAGAACAAATTCTTTAATTCAAAAGCAATTAAATAATATAAGTATTTTAAGTCAAGATGATTTTTATGAAAACAATTTAAATTGTATTAATGATAAAAATAAAAAAGAAATTTTTCATTCTTATTTAATTAATAATATTAAATATGAAGATATATCAGAAATAAAAAAATTATTAATTAAGAATGGAATTCATATATTTGATATAAAATTTACTGAATTTAATTTTATTGAAAATAAAACTTTTAATTTATCAATAAAAATAAGAGAAAATATTAATGATAAAAAATATAATGAAAATTTAAAAAAAGCTTCTTTAGATATTAAAAATAATATTAAAGGAATTTCTATTCAAAAGAATGATTTTATTAAAAAAGATATTAAATTAGTTCCTAATATTCCAGCTAATTTAAATTGGAAAAATTTAAATTATAATTCTTTTAAGAATAGATTAGATAATACAAATAATCCTCAAATTTCAAGAGCTAAAGGAAAAATAAATAAAAAAGAATAAAATGAATATAGGAAAATATTTATTAAAAAAATGTAAAAAATAATAATTTAATTAATTTTTAAAATATAATAAAATAATTATAATAATTTATTTTATTTTTTTGTTATTATGTAATGAACATTGAATTTTTTAAATATTTTTTTAATAATAAAGTTATTAATTATATTTTACTTTATTCATTATCTTTATTTTTTTCAATATAAAATAAATTAAAGTATTCAAAAATTAAAAATATATAAATAAAAAGAGCAAAAAAAACAATGAATTACAAAACTATTTTTATTCTTTAAATAATAAAATTATAATATTTTTTTTAAAATATTTTTTATATGGGAGTTTGTACATGTAATCAAAATAAAGAAATATTTAATAAACTTGATAATTTAATATTAAATGATTTAGGGAAAAAAAATATACAAAATTCAAAAACAATACAAGTAAAAAGTCCAAGTACAATAATGACAAATGGCTTTAGATTAAATACAAATAATATATTAAATAAAAAAACATTAAACGAATCTGAAAGAGAAGTTAAAAGCAACCCTCCTCTTATTAAATATAAATCAGAAAATTTAATTTTAAATAGAAGTATTTTTTTACCTTATACAATAATAAAAAAAAACTTTGAAAAAACTCTTTTTATTTATGGAGATAAAGAAAGTGGAAAAACAAGTTTATTAATAAAAATATGTGCTCAAAAATTTAATATATTTTATATTCCAAGTTTAAGTGATGAAAAAAATATAAAATTATTAAGATTAAAACCATATTCAAAAAGATTTAAATTAGAATTAAATGTAACAAATAATATAAATGAAATAAAAGAAGCAGATTGTTATATTATATTATTTGATGTTACTTCTTTAAATTCATGGAATTTTGCAAAAAATTTAATTGAAAGTAAAATTATTTCTAAACAAAAACCTGTGATTTTAATAGGAAATAAAATAGATATTGGTAATAAAATTAATATTCCTTATTTACAAGAATTCCTGCTTAAATATAAATGTGATTTTTTTTATATCTCTTTAAAAGAAAGTAATGGAATTTCTTTATTATTTGAAAAATTAGGTGAAATTTTAGATTATAAAGAAGAAATTGAAATTAAAGATTAATATAATTTTATATAATTTATTATGTATAGATAAATGAGTTATTTTATTTATGTTTATTTTCTTATCTCAATTAATAAAAAAAATTTTTTACATTGAGTTTTATTTAAAAAGCAATTTTTTCTGTGTTGTTGATTTAAAAAAAGTTTATTAAAATATATTAATAATATTAATTTATAAAATTATATTAATGATTCTTTTAATTTTAATAAATTATTTTTATATTCATTTTGATTTTGATTGATTAATTTATTATAATATTTTTTGTATAAAGAGTTTTTATTTTTTTCTTTATTTTTTAACATTAACTCTTCTTCATATCTTCTTCGATTAATTTCATCTAAAAATTTATTTGTAATATAATTTCCATATTGATTAGTTTTAAATCGAATACTATTTAAATTTTTTTCTTCTAATTTTTCTCTTTCCATTTCTTTTGGATTTTTCAATTTAAATTTATTATTAATTCCTAATTTATTTTTTTCAATTAAATTACTATAATTATTTCTCTTTAATAATTTTTCTTCTCTATTTTTCCAATCTTTATTATTATAATCATAACCTAAACCATTAAATTTATTTTTTTGAAAATTATTCATAATTCTTTGATAATCTTCAATTGAATAAGGAATATAACTTCTTTCTCTTTCTTGATTATATTCTTCGTAATTATCATTAATACTTAAATTTTTTTTTTTTTTTCTTCTTGTTTTTTTAATCCCTATTTTAATTACATTAGGTCTTGCATAAATTACAGTAGAATTTATTTTAGGATTATAAATTAAAGTATCTAAAGGATTTTGTCTACTTTTATTATAATAATTTAAATATTTAGATTTTGTTTTTATATTATTTTCTGAAAAAGATTGTATTTTAGGTAAAGTATTAGGATTATTATATTGATACCTATAATACATTTCTTCTGGTATTTTTGGAGGATTATTTATTGGAATATTTGTTTTATTTATTATATCTTTCATTCCTTTTCTTCCTATTGTTTCTATTCTTCCTTTAAATTTTTCTAAAAATTCTAAATTTTCTTTATATTCATGTTCATTTTCAATATTTTTATTTATATTTTCATTTACTTTATTAAAATATAATGAAAAAGGTTCTGTTCCATGAATTAAATAATAATCATTATTATCTTTATACATACTTTTTTATTAATAAATATTCAATTTTTTTATAATTTATTATATAAATAAAAATGAAGAATCAAATTCAATTTGTTTTATTATTTTTATTATTAAATTATGTGATTAATAGTAAAATTTTTAATAAAGAAAATGGATTATATTGTTCTTCAAATTTAGAATGTCAACATTCGTGTTGTAAAAATCATGAATGTGTTGATAATGTAAAATGTAAAAATGATAAATATATTCTTTATTATATTGATGGAGGATTTTGTGTTATTTTTATTTTAAGTGTTTTTATTTATGGTCATTTTAGAATAAAAAAAATAAATGCAAATGTTAAAGAGTATAAAGAAAAAAGAATTAGATTAGAAGAATATGAAAAAAGACAAAAAGAAAATGAACAAAAACAAGAAATGATAAATAATTAACGTAAATAAATAATTTGATTTTTTTTCCTGTTAAAAAATTAACAAATTTAATACTAATATATATTATAAATATTTGACTTAATTAGCAAAAATAAAAAATATATTAATAAATAAATTAAAGTAATACAATAAAATTTATAAATAAAAAATAAAAATAAAAAAAAAATCCAAAAAAAATGATAGTAAAATTATTAAAAGAATTAGATGTAATAGGAACAAAATTCCATTTTTACTCAGGAAAAACGTTAAAAAAAAGTACTCCCTTTGGTGGAATATTAACAATATTAATAGGAGTATTGTCAATAATATTATTTATAATATTTGGAAATAATTTTTTTTATCGTCAAAACCCATCAGTAACAATGTCAGTAGAAAATAACTTAACATATGAATATTTTGATTTTTCCAAAGAAAAATTATTATTTGCATTTAGAATAGAAGATTACGATGCTCATTTTGTGGATGTTAAAGATATATTATATTTTAAAATATATTATTATACAACTGAAGTAAGTAATAATGGAGAATATCATTCTATAATAGGTGATGAATTTTTACCTTATCATGTATGTAATGATAGTGATTTCCCAGATATGAATTTAACTAAAACATTTGGTAAATTATATTGTCCTGAATTAGGAGGAAGAAAATTTGGTGGTTATTGGGATAGTCCTAATTTATATTATTTTGAAATACAAGTTTTTTATTGTGAAAATGGAGCTCAATATTCATCTAGTAATCCAAAATGTACTTCATTAAATAAATTAAGAGAATTTCTCAATCAAGATAATCCTAAATTTTTCGCTTTATATTATCCTTTAGTTGAATTTAATCCTCTTTCATATCAACAACCTTTAATAAGAAGATATAAAAATTATTATTATTGTTTAAGTTATAGATTACAAAGAAATGATGATATTTTCTTAAAGAAAACAACAATGAATGATGATAAAGGATGGGTATTTACAAAATATCATAATTATAGTTTATGGGGAGTTGATTCTTTTAGAACAACATATGCTTATTTTTCAGATGAAGATTTAACTAAAGAAGGTTCTTCTACTAAAATATATGAAATTAATCTTTATACTATAATGGAAAAAAATTATTATACTAGATATTATATGAAAATACAAAATGCTATTGCTGTTACTGCAAGTATAATTAATATTATTGTTTATTTATTTGAATCTCTTTCTCATTTCGTTGGAGGGAATATACAAAAATTAGAAATTATTCAAAATAGTTTTGATTTTTATGATGATACTAAATTTAAAAGAAATTTAACTTATGTTCAAAATGAACATCAAGGAAGTGCAATAAATATACAAAATTTAAGTGGTAGAGATTTAAATGACATTCAATTTAAATTCGATTCTATTATTAAAAAACCTTCGAATAAAAATTTCCAAAGTTCACTTTTTTGTTTAACTAATAAAGATACTATATTAAATAAATCAAAAGATATAAAAATAAAAATAAATCTTCCAAAATTCAATTATTCAAAAGATAAAATTGAAACTCTTAATAATCAAATATCAAATAATATAAATATTAAATTAAGTTCTATAGAAAAAAATACAATTGAACAATCAGGAAATCAATTATTACAAAGATTAAAAAATCCAAAACATTTAAATTCAAATATTCATTCTTATTTAGATTCTGAAGAAGAATTAAGTTTAAGTTATATGATATTGGAAAATTTAAAAATAAATTTATTATTTTGTTGTTATTCAAATAAGAGATTTTCAAGAATATTTAATACTCAAAATTCTACTTTATTACATTGGTATTATGTTTATTTAGTTCAATCAAGTCGATATTTAGAAATGGTAAAACAATTTGAATTTATGAAAAAATTATTATTAAATGAAGGACAAATTAATAGTTTATTACTTTTAAAAAAAATTAATTTAAAAAATGAAGAAGAAAGAGATAATTTAATTACAATCAAAAATAATGATGTTGAAAATTCTGTTGTTAGTTATTTTAAAAATATTATTAAAAATGATAATATTTCGAAAACTGATATTTTTATATTTGAAAATTTAAATAAAAAGGTAAAAAATAAAATTCTTTAGTCTTTATGTATTGAATTTGTGTAAAAATGATATAATATTATTTATAAGTAGTTGTTAGTGATAAGTTGTTTATGATATTTTTTATTCTTTATTTTCGAAAAAAAAAAATATTATATAATATAATACATTAAACATTTTAATATTTTTTTAAATATTTAATTTGAAGTTAAATATTGAATTAATATTTAACTCAAAATAAGAAAAAAATCTTTTAAATTAAAGTATAAATTAATAAATTAACAAAAATAAAAAATGATTAAAAAAATTAAACCAAATAAAAAACCATATAACAAATATTATAAATAATTTATTATTACCATTACATTATAAGAAATATCATAATTATAAAATGAATAATTTTGAAAAATCATCTCAAAAATCATTGAATTTTCTTATGATGAATTAAATAATTTAAAAATATGATTCTTTCATTTATTTAATTAATATTCATAATATTATAAATAAAAAAAAAATAATTAAAAAATTCTAATAAATATGTCAAATATTGAATAATCAATTCCAACATAGCCTTCATCAATTGATGAAAATATTCCAAATCTAAAGAACGAAAAAATAGAAAATTCAGAATCATCATTAAAAAAAATTTACAATCAACTGAAAGAAAAATAAACTTAGAATCGCCATTTCCAATTTTATCAAAATATAAAGATATATATATTCCTTCAATATATGCTTTAAATTTAAAAGAAATAAATGATGCTCCTTGGAGAAAAAGTGAAGTAAATTTAAGAGATTATTTTAATTATAATTACACAGAAGAAGATTGGATAGAACAAACTGAAGAAATAAAAAAGAAATTTGATGAATTAAATTTTATGATAAAAGAAAAAAAAATTAGTTTACCTTCTATAAAAAATGAATTAGATTATTTATTGAATTTCCTTCTGATTATGGTGGACTTGATGAAGTTTTTAAAGAACAAAATTTTGAAAATGTTATTTTTTTGACAATAAAATTAATGTAATTAATTTAGCTCCTTTAATAAGATATAATCAACAATGTTATGTAATTTAGAAATCAGAAATCACAATATAAATAATAATTTTAATATTACAAACTTTAATCCTTTTAATTCTTCCTCTTCTAATAATACTAATTTATTAGTTAATAATAAAAATTTTAATTTTTCACTTCCTAATTCTCTTCCTTGGAATCCTTTATTGGTATTTAATACTTTAAAGTATATTTTATTACATTTTTTTTAATTTAAGATAGAAAATAATGGAACAATTAAGGAAAAAAGAAAGAAGTAAAAGTAAAGGAAAAAAGATAAAAAGGAAAAAGATAAAAAAGAGAAAGAAAAAAGAAAAAGAAAAAAAAAGAGAGAAATAAAAAGAAAGATAAAAAAGAGAAAAAAAAAGAGAAAGAGAAAAAAAATGAAAGAAATAAAAGTTATGAAAATAGTAGTAGTGAGGAAAGTAGAAGAAATAAAAAAAGAGATAGAAGTAGAGAGAAAAGGAGATGAGATCATTAAATAAAAGTAAAATATCTTCCATTTATTACATATAATATATTAGGAATATTTAGAGGTCAATTATTATTTTTATTATTTTTTAATATACTTTAATTATTTAATTCTAACTAAATTAAATATTAATATTAAATAAATATTAATTCAAATATATTTTTTTCATTTTTTTTCAGTGTAAATTTTTCCTAGTAATTACTTTATACCTGGTTACTTTATTTAAAATATTTAACCAATAATTTATTTATAAAGTATTATTTCAATAAAATAAAATTATCAAAAAGTATTTTTCATTTAGATAAAGATATAAAAAAATATAAAAAACTATTTGACGAAAGAAAACTTAAATAAATTACAATTATTAGATTTAATAATCATTCCTTCATAAATAGGAGTATCTTCCAAAGCATAAATCCAAGTACCATTGGTAGAAGGTTTCATTTCAATAGAACCATCTTTATTTTTATTATAAACTCCATCTCTAATTATCCATCCAATATTTTTTCTATAAACAATAGTACAATGAATTCTACTTAAAACATTATCTTCAACTACAACTTCACAATTTGAATTTCTTCCTATTCTAATTGCACTTTTTGTAGGTTGAAAATTAATTGGATCATATATAATTTTACCTTTACATAATATTTTTAAATTTAAATTATTATTATATTCTTTATTTAAATTAGATTGAGAAGGAATTTTATTTCCATTTTCAAATTGCAAATCATTATATAATGATTCATCTTCATAACCAATAGAAACTGAAATATATGAATTTCCAATATTAATATATGAATTATCTTTTAATAAAGTTTCATTTTGAACTTTAATAAAAGTTCTATTATTAAAACCACAATCTCTAATATAATATTTAATAAATTCAGGATTGAAATAAATATAAAAATATCTTCCGATATTTTTATTGTTGTTAACATTGGCATTAATATTGTTGTTATTATTATGAATTGAAGATATTGTACTTATATCAGCATCTTTAGGTGGTAATTGAATATCAACATAATTATTTGAATTAGGAGAATTTTGACCTGGATAATAACCAAAGTATACTATTCCATTATTTTTATTTCTATTATTATTATATTGATTTGGATATGAAATTAAACCTAAAGGACCAATTTTAAAAGAAGATCCTATTTGAAAAACTGGAGATGATTTTATTTCTACGTTTAAAATTGGAGCTTTATCTAATACATTTTTTATATTATTTATTCTATTTAAAATTTCATTCTCATTTTCTAAAGAATTTAAACTTGAAAAATTTTTATAAGGAAATGAACGTAAATTATTATCTGAATTTGAATTATTTTGATTCTGGAAATTTAAAGGATTTAATAAATTTATATTTGATGGTTCAAAATTAAATTTTGATTTATCAATGTCGTTTTCTGTTTCTATTTTATTATCTGTTTTAATTGTTTTATTTGATGGAAATATATTTGTTCCTATTTCATTTGCTGGCTCATTTTTTACATTATCTGGATTACAACACTAAATTTTTTATTATATAATTTATTAATTTTACATTAAGGGATGTTCCCATTTATTTTTTTTTTTTGGTTTATTTAATTTTTGAATATTTTTACTATTTATTTATTATTTTTGAATTTAAATTTAATAAATGAATAATTTTTCAAGTAATTTAAAACAATATCAGAAATTTTTAGGTTTATTCAAAAAATGATAATAAAATAAACTTTTCAAACCTACTTTATTAAATAATTAAAAAAATTATAAAAAGATTTATTTAAAACTAGGTTGTTAATTTATAGATATTGTTCATTTTTTAAATCATATATTCATATACAAAATTCCTTTTTTATCTTTATTTTCTATTTAAATTAATATTCTCTATTGAATTCTAAAATTAATTCTCGATAAAAAATTTTGTAAAACTGAAATTGAATCATCACATAGATTTTATATATAATAATAAGAAAAATTGTCTAATCAAAAAAATATATATTTTTGTATATATAATTTTATACCTAAAATATATATATTAATTTTTAATATTTAAAGAGTATTACTAAATATACCATATTAATATTTCATATTTTTATTCGAAAATAATTATTCTCCCCAAATGATTTTACAATTATTATTAACTCCTTCAAACATATTACTAACTTGAGTAGTTTTATCACCTTTGGATGCTTCTAAAACACTATTAAGATCTTGATAATTTCCTACATTTTTAAAATTAATATTTTTAATAATAAATGTTTAAGATTTCCACATTCACAAAACATACGTTTCATATTTTTAACATTTTCAGTATTAAAATTACTTAAATCTAATTTTTCAAAACTAGTTCCTTCATAAAACATATATTTCATATCAGTACAATTAATAGTATTAAAATTAGAAACATTAACATTTTTTAAAGAAGAACATAAAGAAAATAAACTTCTCATTGTAGTAACATTTATAGTATTAAAATAATCAATATTTAAATTTATTAAAGAACAACAACCATCAAACATACTTCTCATATTTGTAACTTTTGAAGTATCAAAATTAGATAAATTTAAAATTTTTAAAGAAGAACAATCTTTAAACATTAAACTCAAAAATTTTTTTTCTCTTTTTTTATTATTTATCATAATTTGTTGTTTTAAATCTTAAAGTATTTACTGCTTCTTCTTTTTCATTATCATCTTCAATTAATAATTTAATATGATTTTTACTTTCAAAAAATAAATTACTTTTTCAAAATTTCAATTAATTAATTGAATATTTACTTCTTTTTAATAATTTATTATAACTCATAACATATATTTCAAGAAGACCATCTTCTTCTTAATTTTTCATTTGACAACAACTTTTATTATAATAATTGTTGAGTTGAAGCTCAAAATAAATCTATTATATATTATTTCAATACTTTTTATTTTATCTTTATGTTTTAATTGAATTTTCGAACCAATTTATATTTTTGATTGTTCTAAAACATGATTACATGTCCATAAAAATTTTATTGTTTTACCTCAAAAAAAAAAATTTAAAACCAAAACAAATTTCATCAACCAATAAAAATAATGTAAATAAAAAAATATATAAAAATAAAAGAAGGAACAATAATAAAAATATATGTAATAATTCTTTTATTTTATTATAATAAATCATAAGTATCTTTTACTAATTTCTATAAAATTTAATTACTTTTTATTTTTATTAAATAATTTGTTTTTAAATTATTCTTATAAAAATATTGATATTCATTTCCAACTATTTATTCTTTTTTAATTATAAAATTAATAATACCAATATTTATTTATTTTTCTTATTTTATCTAAAATTTAAATTTAATTGTTCTTTTCTTCTTAATTTAAATATTTTATTTGATAAATATTTTGAGTTATTCTTATTAATTTTTCTAATATTTTCAAAAACAATATAAAATTAAAAAATATTAAAAATTTAATATTAAATCTTGAAATATATGTAATATCTTAAAAATTATAAAATTAAATTCAAAAGAGATTTTAATTTTAAAATCATTCAACAGCAAATTGATAACTTTTGAAATAATCTAAATAAATATTACTGGCTAAAATTAATATTAATTACCAACTAAAATAATTTAGTATTTTATAAATACTGCCTTAAAAAGGATAAATAAATAAAGATACTGACTTAAAAATTATAAGTAAATATACCATCTAATATATTATTATTTTATTTCTTACTCACTATAATATTAATATTATTATTTTATTTCATACTTGCTATAATATTATTATTAATATTTTATTTCTTACACTCTTTAATATTAATATTATTATTTTATTTCATACTTACTATAATATTAATATTATTATTTTATTTCATACTTACTATAATATTAATATTATTATTTTATTTCTCACCAACTATAATATTAATATTATTATTTTATTTCTTACTAACTATAATATTAATATTATTATTTTATTTCATACTTACTATAATAATAATATAGTTATTTTATTTTTTACTAACTATAATATTAATATAGTTATTTTATTTTTTACTAACTATAATATTAATATTATTATTATATTTCTTACACTCTTTAATATTAGTATTATTTTTTTTTTCTTACCCACTAATATTAATATTATTATTATATTTCTTACTAACTATTTTATTAATATTATTATTTCATTTCTTACAGACTATTTTATTAATATGATTATTTTATTTCTAACTAACTATAATATTAATATGATTATTTTATTTCTAACTAACTATAATATTAATATTATTATTTTATTTCTTACCCACTATAATATTAATATTATTATTTTATTTCTTACAAACTATAATATTAATATTATTGTTTTATTTCTTTCATTCTGTGATATTAATATTATTATTTTATTTCTTACAAACTATAATATTAATATTATTATTTTATTTCTTACCCACTATATTATTAATATTATTATTTTATTTCTTACACACTATAATATTAATATTATTATTTTATTTCTTACAAACTATAATATTAATATTCATATTATTTTTTTATTTCTTACACACTATAATATTAATATTATTTTTTTATTTCTTACACACTATAATATTAATATTATTATTTTATTTCTTACACTCTATAATATTAATATTATTATATTATTTCTTGCATTCTATAATTTTAATATTATTATTTTATTTCATACTCACTATAATTTAATATTATTATTTTATTTCTTACCAACTATAATATTAATATTATTATTTTATTTCTTACCCACTATAATATTAATATTTTTATTATATTTCTTACAGACTATATTATTAATATTATTATTTTATATCTTACATTCTATAATATGAATATTATTATATTTTTTCTTGCATTCTATAAATTTAATATTATTATTTTATTTCTTACAAACTATAATATTAATATTATTATTTTATTTCTAACAGGCTATTTTATTCATATTATTATTTCATTTCTTACGCACTATAATATTCATATTATTATTTTATTTCTTACACTCTTTAATATTATTTTTTTTTTTCTTACAAACTATAATATTAATATTATTATTTTATTTCTTACCCACTGTTATATTAATATTATTATTTTATTTCTTACAAACTATAATATTAATATTATTATTTTATTTCTTACACTCTTTAATATTATTATTTTATTTCTTACCCACTATAATAATAATATTATTATTTTATTTCTTACATACTATAATATTAATTATTTTATTTCTTATTAACTAGAATATTAATATTATTATTTTATTTCTTACCCACTATAATATTAATATTATTATTATATTTCTAACAGACTATTTTATTCATATTATTATTATATTTCTAACAGACTATTTTATTAATATTATTATTTTATTTCTAACTAACTATAATATTAATATTATTATTTTATTTCTAACAGACTATTTTATTAATATTATTATTTTATTTCTAACAGACTATTTTATTAATATTATTATTTTATTTCTAACAGGCTATTTTATTCATATTATTATTTTATTTCTTACAAACTATTTTATTAATATTATTATTTTATTTCTTACCGACTATTTTGTTTATATTATTATTTTATTTCTTACCAACTTGTATATTAATATTATTATTTTATTTCTTACAAACTATTATATTAAGTATTATTTTATTTCTTACATACTATTTTATTAATATTATTAATATATTACTTACTCACTAAAATATTAATATTATTATTTTATTTCTTACCTTTCACATCTATTTTCACAATTTTTATTATCTTACTTACTATTAATTATTATATTAATATTTTTTTATTTTTACAAACTTCATTGAATTATTATAAATATTTTACCATCTTTGCTCATTTTCTTTAAATTGTTCCTTAGAATATCTATCAAGAATTTTTCCTTTATATTTATAAGTTCCTATAGGTTTAATAATTGAATTATTTTCTAAAAACCCTAAATATTGTTTTTCTAAATCTTCTAATACACATTTTAAATAAACTCCTTTATTATTGTCTTTAAACTTTGCTTGATGTATTCCAATAATATTTAAATTTCTTATTGATAATGTAATATGAGATCCAGATGAACCATCATCAGTAGAAAGAGAATGAATAATATTTTTATTATTTTTAATCTCTTCAATTTTTCCTTCTGTTACTAAAACATCTTTATTTCCTGGACATTGCATTATAACAAATGAATCATCTTTATATTCTTCAAATGGATTATCACAATTAATATTAGGATCAATTTTAAAATATTTATCAAAATTTTTATCATCATATATTTCAATACAAGTATAATCTAATTTTTCATTAGTACAAACAAATCTATTTTTTGTTATTTTAATTTTTTTTGTTTTTTCTTTATGCTTTAATTTAATTGTTGAACCAATTTTAATTTTTGATTGATCTAAAACATGATTACAAGTAAATAAAAATTTGATTGTTTTATTTTTAATTGTTGTTTGACAAAAAAATCCTGTTCCTAATGGTTCTCCTCTATCTGTTATTAATTCACAAATTGCATCTTCTTTTTGTTCATATTGTCTCATATTGTCTCATGTCGTTCATAGGTGTAGGCGTTGAAACTTGATTACATTCTAGTATGTGATAGTTTTCCATTTTATATATTAATTTAAGATAAATAAAAATAAATTAGATTTTTTAATATCAATTTTAATTCAGGACAACCACTAATTTTAAATATTAAAAGATTTAAATTTAATTATTTAATCAAATATTAAAAATTTTTTTTGTTATAAACTTTTATATTGAATAATAATCCCCATTTCCTAAATATAAATAAAAATTATATTAATAAATTATTTTTACTAATTTTTTGAAAACATTTGAGTTTATATGAATTTATTTTTTTAAAGATGAACAATAATATGTTTGCTTTCACTATTATCAAATTTTTCAAAATAATCATTTAATGTGGTTGATTAAGATTTTATAAATTAAAAAATTTTATTTTTTAAATTATCTTTTTTTAAAGTCTTTTAATGAAACTTCAATTTAATTATTAACATATATTTCAAATTAAAAGGCAATATAAAAACATTTAAAAATTTGAAAAAAAAATCTTTAAACACAATAAATAACAAATAAAGAATAAATAATAAAAAATAAAAATAAAAAAAATAAATAACCCTTTTTTAATTCAAATTAATAAATTTCGCACCAAATTTAAAAAAAATAAATAAATGAGAGAAAATAGTATCAGACTAAATGAAAATACAGTTTTCCGTATAATAATAGTAACAGATACTCATTTAGGATATCTTGAAAATGATGAAATAAGAGGAGATGACAGGTTTAATTCATTTGAAGAAATATTAAAAATATCAAAATCTGAAAATGCAGATTTCCTTCTCTTTTGAGGAGATATGTTTCATCATCATAATCCTTCAAAAAAAACAATAATAAGAGCAAGTAATATATTACAAAAATATGTATATGGATAAAAATCACATAAATATGAAGTTTATTGTTATGAAACCAAATTTTAAAAATTATAATTTATCAGATGAATTAACATTATTTATTATTCATGGTAATCAGGATGCTCAATTTACATCTAAATCTCTTTTTAACTTGGTTTATAATTAATTTTTACTTTATTCTTTCTGAATATATCTTAAGTGATTTTGGTTTTTCTTAATATTTTCTTGAGAATTTTTCAAATTAACAATAATATTTATAAAATTGATTAAATCTAAATTTAAATTTATTTAGAATTATTATTATATTTAAAATAAATAAAATTTAACAACTTGTTTAATCTGAATTTGAGCTTAATAATTTTAGTATTTTCGAAATAATAAAGGATATTTATTTATTACTTTTAATATATTATTAATATTATTTTCTAAATAATAATTTATAATTTCTTTTCTTTTTTTTTCTTTATTGTCAAAGGTGAAAATATTATTTTTATCTATTAAATTAATTCCATATTTAATAAATTTAATATTTAATCTTAATTATTTTATCTTCTTTTTCATTAAAGAAAATAAAGATAAAAATGAATACAAATATATAATATTATATTATCAATAATCTATTTTAAAATATTTATAAACTAATAAATTTCACATTCATAATAATATTTTCAAACTTTCTTTCATCTTAATTAAATTAAAAGATATATTTTTAATTATAAATCAATTGATTTAATTTTAGTATATTTATTATTTTATTAATTTATGCTTTAAAAAAATAAATTAAAAATATAAACATATCAAACAGATTGTTGGGGATTGGGGATTGGGGATTGGGGATTGGGGATTGGGGA
>JAJJLU010000638.1:0-25730 GCA_023807065.1 Isotricha intestinalis | reverse complement strand
AATTTAAATGAAAATAAAAATAAAGAAAAAGAAAAAACTAAAAATAAAAATAAAGAAGAAGAAATTAATAATTTAGAAAATAAAAATGAAGAAGCATTAAGTAATTCCCTTACAAATTTAGATAAAGAAAAAATAGAAGAAATAATCGAAAACTCAAATAATAATAAAGAAAAGATAAATTTAAAAACAATAAATGATTTAGATAAAATAGTAATGGTAGAAGAATTATATCGATACAATAATCATATTCCTGAAAAAACTTGTCAAACTATATTAAGAGAAAGATTATTCAACAAAAACAAGTAAAATGATTTAATTATTTTATATTTTATCTTACTTTTAAATATCATTAATAACTAAAAAAATATTTTTATTATTTATATTTATTTTTAATTAGTATGAAAATATTAATAAAATAATCTAAATTATCACTTTTCTTTAGTTATATTAGGTACGGATTCAGTTACATCAAATTCTGAATCAGCTTTTTGTTTTTCATTATTTTCTTCTCCTTTATAATTTACTAATTCTTCATTATCATCTTCTAAATTATTATTTATTAATTCAATATTATCATTACTAATTCTTTCTTTTTCTTCTTCTTCTTCTTCTTTTTTTTCTTTTTTTGTTTTTGGAATATATTCTTCTTTTTCTTCACTTTCCATATATATTGATTTATCTTTAAAATCATTTATATTTTCTTCTTCTTTTTTTTCATCTTTAATTTCTTTCTTCTTTAATTTCATCTTTAATTTCTTCTTCTTTTTTTTCTTCTTTAATTTCATCTTTAATTTCTTCTTCTTTTTTTTCTTCTTTAATTTCATCTTTAATTTCTTCTTCTTTAATTTCATCTTTATTTTCTTCTTCTTTTTTTTCTTCTTTTTTTTCTTCTTTAATTTCATCCTTTTTTTCTTCTTCTTTGATTTCTTCTTCTTTTTTTTCATCTTTAATTTCTTCTACTTTTTCTTCTTCTTTGATTTCGTTTTCTTTTTTTTCATCTTTAATTTCATTTACTTTTTCTTCTTCTTTAATTTCCTCTTCTTCTTCTTTTTCTTTTAATTGCTCATTAATTAATTCTAAATCATTAGATTTACTATTATGATAAACATCTTCATCTTCTTCATCAATTCTAATATCATCATTATTATAATTATTTTTTTTTCCTTTAACATCAACACCAGTAGCAAAAAATAAATTAGCATTTTCTTGATTTTTTTTATCAATTAATTGATTTAATTCATCTTCTAATTTTTTAATTTCAATTTCATAATCTTTAATAATATCAATATATTTTGAATTTTTTTCTTTTTCTTCATTTAAAATTTCATTCAAAGCTAAATTTTGTGATTTTTCCTTTTCTAAATTACTTTCAGATTTAATAGTTTTATTTTGTTCATCTCTTAATTGCTTTTCTAATTTTTTAATCATATTTTTTAAATCTGAAGTTTGTTTAATCATTTTTTTATTTAATTTACTTATATCTTCATTATTTTTTATATTATCATTTTTTTCATTTTTATTTTCTTCTTTTTTACTTTGTAAATCTTTTTCTAAATCATCGATTTTTTTTTGTAAATTATTTATATTATTTTCAACAATAAGAATTTGTCTACTTTTATTTTCTATTTTATCTTCATAATCCATATTTTGATTACATAATTTATCAATTTCTTTTTCTAAATCTTCTTTATTTGGTTTTTTTTTTGAGTTTAATTGTTTTAAAGTTTCATTTCCTTTTTTAAACATATTTTCATAATTAGAATTATAAAGAGAAATTTGATTATTTTTCAATTTATATGATTCATATTGTAATTTAACTTTTTTGATTTGATTTTTAAAATGAGCATTTTCAGAAGTTAATTTATATATTCTATTTTGATTTTCTTCATATTTCTTTGAAAAATATTCATAAGCTTGTTTTAAATCATTTAATCTTATTATATGTTTTTCATTTGCTTCATTCATTTTTGAATATTTTTCTACTTTTTGATCGCTTTGAATTTTTTCCATTTCATTTTCTTTTTTTTCATTTTGTTTTACTAAAACAAAATTCCTTTTAATTAATAAATTTGCTAATTTATTTGATTTTATATTTCTTCCAATTGAAAGTGTTCTTTTTTTGTTTTTTCCTTTTTTTTTATTTTCTTTATTATTATTTGAGTTTTCTATTATTTCTTCTATTTTTTCTTTATCTAAATTTGTAAGGGAATTACTTAATGCTTCTTCATTTTTATTTTCTAAATTATTAATTTCTTCTTCTTTATTTTTATTTTTAGTTTTTTCTTTTTCTTTTTCTTTATTTTTATTTTCATTTAAATTCTTTTTTTCAAAGAATGAATTAATTTCTTTTTGTATTGAATTATCACAAATATTAATTATTCTTTCAACTGCACGTAAATTATCATATAATTCATTTTCTCTTTCTGCAGTTTCAATTTTTAAATGAAGTAATTCTTGTCCTTTTGTTTTAACTTCGGTTTTAAGTTTTAAAAGTTCTTCTTTTGTTCTTTCATAATTAATTGTAAATTTATCAGATTCTGCAGGTGATAAATTTAATGAGTGAAAATCTGAATAAGTTTGAGATTTTCCTTTTAAATTTAAAGGATTTAATTGATTTGGTTTACTCATTTTCTTAATTTTTAATTTAAATTTATTTCTTTATTTTAAATGATAAAAAATTTTTATTCTATTTTTTTTTTTCAAATATGAAAAACGAAAATTTAATTTAAATCATTGAAAAATCTTATTATTCAAATAATAAAAAATTCAAATTTTTAAAACATAAAATATAGATAAAAAACAATAATAAATGAACTTTCATTTAAAAAAAGAAATATTAATTGTGAAAGAATTGAAAATATACAAAATTATGATTTAAAATAAGAACAAAAATTAATATCATTTATACCAAAAATTCCATAATAAAATGAAAAATAAATAATAATTTTCCTGAAAGAAATATTTCTCATAATAAAAGAAATTAAATAATTTAGTAACAACATCTAATTTATTTTTTATTTAAATATTTATTAACACATAAAGATAGGAATTGATTGAAGAAAAAGATAAAATGATGGAAAATATTAATTTTAAATTTAAATAAATTATTGATTAATATTTAAATTTTTTCTTTATAATTGAATCATATATAAAAGTCTCATCTTGAAAGAAATAAAAAAAATAAGTATAAGTGTCAATAATAATATAAATTAAAAAGTATTTAAAAACATATTAAAACATTTTAAAAATTATTTTATTTTTTTTTTTAAAGTTTATAAAACAAGAAATAACAATCTTCAATTTGAAAAAAAATAAAATTTTCAACTTCAAAAGAAAAAGCCACTGAAAAATCTTTCCCAATAACACATTGCCACTCAGGTTGAAATTCATCATCTAATCTTTCTTTAATATAATCTGACATTTCTTTTTCAGATGTATATTTTTTTAAACTTTCAAATCCTAATTCAAAAGCTCTTTTTTTTATTTTATTAGTAACATCAAATTTTAATAAATTCGGTCTCACTTGTTTTCCATTATATTCATATAATTTATCTTCAAATTTATCTTCTTCCTCATTTTCTAATTTTTCTTCATCTGCATTTATTATTTCTTCTTCCATATTTAATATTTCTTCTTTTTTTTCTCCTTCACCTTCTTTATTTTCTTCTTCACCTTCTTTATTTTCTTCTTCACCTTCTTTTTTATCTTCTTCTCCTTCTTTTTTATCTTCTTCACCTTCTTTTTTTTCTCCTTCTCCTTCTTTTTTTTCTTCTTCACCTTCTTTTTTTTCTCCTTGAGTTTCTTCTTTTTTTTCTTCTTGAGCTTCTTCTTTTTTTTCTCCTTGAGTTTCTTCTTTTTTTTCTCCTTGAGCTTCTTCTTTTTTTTCTCCTTGAGTTTCTTCTTTTTTTTCTTCTTGAGTTTCTTCTTTTTTTTCTTCTTGAGTTTCTTCTTTTTTTTCTTCTTGAGCTTCTTCTTTCTTTTCTTCCTTTACTTCATCTTGAGGAGGATTTTCTGTAGGTTGATCTGACATTAAGTTATAAAATTTAATTAATTAAATAAATGATAAAAAATATAGTAAAATTTAAATAAATATTTATATGTATTTATTATTTAAATATTATTTAGTTAAATATATTTAATAAAAAATACTTTTAAAAATAAATTTTTTCCTTTCTTTGTGTCAAACCTTAAATAAAAATATATATATTATATAAAAAAAATGGATAAATTAAGTGAATCTTATAAAAATTTAATAAAAACAAATAATTCTTCTCCTCAAAATATAGGTAAATAAAATAATATAAACAATAGTTAAAAATTATACATTCAAATTAAAAATATTCAATGTTGACCATAAATGTGATAAAATTCAATTTAAACTAGAAACAGAAAATTTAAAAAATAGATTATATAAATGTCCATATTGTATTAAAAACTATTCAACAGTTACAAGATATGAAATTCATATAAGAACACATGTAAAAATATAATTATTTAAAATATATATTTTTAGACAGGTGAAAAACCATATGAATGTTTATATTGTAAAAAAAGATTTAATGAAAAAGGAAATTTAAAATCTCATATTAGAATTCATACTGGAGAAAGACCATTTAAGTGTAATTTTCAAAATTGTACTTTTGCTTTTAAAACAAAAGGACAATTAAATGATCATATAAATAAACATTTAAATTATAGACCATTTAAATGTTCTATTTGTAATTCTTCTTTTAATAGGAAAAATAGATTAAAAATACATTTAATGATTCATTCAGGAGAAAAACCTTTTAAATGTGATTATCCAAATTGTGAAAGGAGATTTAGAGATAAAAGTAATTTAAATATTCATTTCAAGAAACATTTTAAAAATGAAAGTGTTGAAAATAATAATAGTTTAAAGTATGATAATAATATTAATGAGAAAATAAATTATTCGAACAATAATAATTTAGATTCCTCTAAAGACAACGAAAATTTTTTAAATGGTAGTAATGTAAATAATTTTATTAGTAAAGTTCATGAAATAACTGAGAGTAATAATAATAATGAATTATTTTATTTTAATGAAATTAATTACTTTAATGATGAAAATCAAGAATTTTTTAATGGTATTAATTTGTGGATTAATGAGTGTTAATTTAAAAACATTTGTGTATTTTATACGAAAAGTTTATAATATATTTAAAATTATTAACTTAATTTAGAGTTTATTAGATAGATATTTTAAATTGACAATATATGAAATATAAAATAAACAAAACTTAAATAAATATATAATGATATAAAACAATATATTTTTTCTTTTTATTTAAAAAACTTATTAAAAAAATTGTAAAAGAAAAAAAAAAATTAAAAAAAAATTAAATAATTCTGATAAAACCTAATAAAAAAAAGAATAAAAAAAAATAAATAAAAGAGAAATTTTAAAAAATGAAAATAAATCTTCTTCTAATTATTTTTTTACCCTCTATAATAGAATCCGGACACACAAAAGAAGAATGGAGAACACGTGCAGTATATCAAATAATAACAGATCGTTTTTCAAACGATGATTCCTCAAGAGTGAATTGTGACTTATCAAAATATTGTGGAGGAACGTATAAAGGAATAATAAAAAATTTAGATTATATACAAGGTATGGGATTTGATGCAATATGGATATCACCAATAATAGAAAATACTCAAGATTCTTATCACGGATATCATTTAACAAATTTATATAAATTTAATAATCACTTTGGAACTGAATTTGATTTAATTAATTTAATTAAAGAATGTCATAAAAGAGATATATGGGTTATGCTTGATGTTGTTGCTAATCACGTTGGTCCTGTTGGTAATGATTTTAGTAGAATTACTCCTTTTAATAAAAAAGAATATTATCATGATGATTGTGAAATTTATGATTGGAATAATCAATGGCAAGTTGAAAATTGTAGATTAAGTGGTTTACCTGATTTAAAACAAGAACATCCATATGTTAAAAATAAATTAATTGAATGGATACATGATATAATATTAAAATTTGATTTAGATGGTATTAGAATTGATACTGTTCCTGAAGTTCCAAAATGGTTTTGGACTGAATTTACAAAAGCTGCTGGAGTTTTTCAAATAGGAGAAGTGTTTAATGGAAATATAGATTATGTAGCTCAATATCAAAATCATATGGATTCTGTTTTTAATTATCCTTTATATTATCAAATTAAAAACTCATTTTGTGGTGATATGAGAAATATAGAAAATTACCTTTATAATATGAGAAATAAATATCCTCATCCTGAATATATAGGAACTTTTGTTGAAAATCATGATAATGCAAGATTTATAAATATGTGTAATTCAAGAAAAAAGTTTAAAAATGCTTTAATATTTTCTATTTTTTTTGAAGGAATTCCATTTGTTTATTATGGAGGTGAACAATATTTTGGAGGAGGAAGTGATCCTTATAATAGAGAAGTATTATGGCATAATTTTGATACTAATATTGATATGTATAAAGCTCTTGGTGCTGCTAATAAAGTTAGGAAAGAGAAAAAAATTTGGGAAAAGCCTTTTGTTCAAAGATATTCTGATGATGTTTTTTATGCTTTTACTAGAGGAGATGTTCTTGTCTGTGTTACTAGAGGAGAAAGTTGTAGTAGAAAAATCACTTTTCATGGATTTAGTAATGGAAGTAAACTTTGTGATGCTTTAAATACTTATGATTGTGTTTATGTTGAAAATAATGAAATTCAAATTAATATGGGAGAAGATCCTAAAGTTTATGTTAAAATGTAATTGTTTTATAATTTATTTTTTTATTTTTTTAAATTTTTAAAGTTTTTTTTTTAAACAAAAAAAGGATTTTTTTATTAATAACTTAATTTTATTTACTTATAATTAGGAGAACATGCAATTGGACTATAACCTTTTGTATAATTGCTATTCCCAAATAAACAAGCAAAACAAGTTTTTGTTCTATCAACTCCTTTAGAACCATAATAATCATAAAAATCAGTAATATTTCTATTTTTATTATTAGGACTTTTTAAATGTTTTGAAGTTTTTGGTCTTTTCTTTTTTCTAATTTCCAAAATATCATTTTCATTATTTAAATCATCAAGTGATAATTCTTTTTTTTTACTTTTAACTCTTTTAGGCGATGTTAATTTAGATTTTTTCTTTTTTTGATAATTACTACTATTAAAATTTGAACTTGATAAATTATTTAAATTATTACTTTTCATTAATGAAGTATTATAATCATAAATAATATTTGAATTAATATTATTTTTTTTTCCAGAATTACTTCTTCCTTCACGTCTCACTTCTTTTTTTATATCATCATAATGATATAATGTCTTATATGAATGATTTATTTTTTTTGGTTTTTTTCTCATATTTAACTTTCTTAAAAGATAATCAATTATTTTTTCATTTTCTTTATTTTTATTCATTAATTTATTATTTTCATCAAGTAAATAACCTCTAAATTTATCTTCACTTTCTCCATTTTTTCTTCTTAATTCTTCATTTAATATTTCTATTTTATTTCTTGCTTCTGTTAATTCTTGATATAAATTTAAATTATTTTCAAATAATTTTTCAATTTTTTCTTCATTTGAATAATCATTTAATTCATCTAAAGTTGAAAAATATTTATATGAAGGAACTATTTTATCAGTATTATTTATTTTAGTTGAATCAAAATATTTTTTTTTTTTTAATTTACTTTTTGATCTTTTTTTTCCATTTTTATTTTTTTCTTTTTTTATATTATTTTTATTATTATTTTCCTTTTCCATTGATTCTGTAATTTTATTAATTTCATTTTCCATTGAAATATAATTTTCTGTTCTTTCTTCAGTAACATCATTTAATTCATCCAATCCTTTTTTTTCCTTTGGAAAAATTACTTTAAATTGTGAAGTAACATTTTTATCTTTTAAAGGTTTATTTATATTCTCTTTTCTAATATTATTTTGATTTAAATTATAATTCATTTGATTTTCATTATGAATATTATTATTATTATAATTCATTTGGTTCTCATTAATATTATTATTATAATTCATTTGGTTCTCATTAATAGAATTATTATAATTCATATGATTCTCATTATTAAAATTCTGAATATAATTATTATTATAATTATTATTTGGATTATCATTATTACTTTCTATAATATTATTTGTAATTATTTCTTGTTTTTCATCTTCTTGATTATTTTTATCATAATTAGTAAATTTTTTAGAAGTTAAATGAACCAATTCATCATTTTCATCTTGATTAATTTTATTATTTATAATAATAGGATTACTTGATTTATAATCATTTCTAATAATATCTTTTTGAATGATATAATTAGGTTCTTTATTTAAATATTCATTTTTTATTTCTTCAATAATTTGATATCTTCTTTCAAAAGAAAGATTCTCATTATTGTTTCTAATAAAAGGATTATGGAAAGTGTTTTTATCAGTTATTTCATAAGATGTTGTATTTCCTGATATAAGACTTGAAGATGTTGATTGAATATTTTTATGATAATCATGAAAATTTTGAGTTGTGTTATATAAATCAAGATTTAAATTTTCAGAATTATTATATCTTGTGTCTTTAATAAAATTTCCAGTTGTTGAAGAATAATAATTAGGATTTAAATTCATATTTTAATTTATTTATAAATATATTAATTAATATATCATAGGAAAAAAATAATATTAAATTAATTAATTTTAATCAAATAAAAAGATAATTAAAAGAATTAGAATTTCTAAATTTATTTCATAACAAAATTAAATCGAAATAACAAAAAACTAAATTTAATTCAATAAAAAAATGTATAATAATTAATATATTTCCTTGATAAATTTAATAATTACATATTTAAACTATTTTTTACTTCCTTCCAAGAATTTTATCAAATTGTGGATTAGATCTATCTAAAGAAGTTAAATCAACAAATTGTCCATATTGAGCGAATGAATTATTGAAATTCATAATATTAACTTTATCAGGATTATCATCACTACTATTTTCTTCATCTTCATCACTAAATTCATTATCATATTCTGAATTATCTTCATTATCTCCTTCTCCAATTTCACTATCACTACTATAAACTTGTCTATTATTATCACTATCATCATCACTTAAAATACCATTAAATTTCTCATTTTCCATTTCTTCATTTTTTAAATTCTCAATTAAATTCATTTTAGCAATTTCAACTTCATTCATTTTCACATTAAAATTATCTTCCATTTTCAACCAAGGATGACTTAATAATTCTCTAGCAGAAGCTCTTTTTTCAGGTAAATATTCTAACATAGGCATTAGAAAATCACTTAAAGCTTGAGCTTCTTTTTCTTTAAAATGATATTTCATCATTAAAACCATTTTTAAAGGAATTTTAGGAATATTATGAACTCTTCTCATTTCTCCTTTTCTATTAAAATATTTATACGAATAATCTCCACTTAAAGCAAAATTTTTTGGCATTTTTCCTAACATTCTAATAAATTTAGCAATATGATCATCATTCTTACTATAAGTTTCTCCTTTTCTAGGAGAAAATAAATAATCTCCTGTTGCTAATTCAAAAACAATACAAGCTAAACTCCATATATCTGCTGTTTCATTATAATTTATTCCTAATAAAACTTCAGGTGAACGATATTGTCTTGTTTGTATTGCTGTACTAAAATGATATGTAAACCAACATGCATTTCCCATATCACATATTTTCACATCTATTGATTTTTTCAAGGGAGGACCCTTCATTTCTAAAAGTTGAGAATATTTCTTATTTATATTCTCTTTTTCTTTTTCGTTTTTTGCTTCTTGAAGTTCTTTATTACGTGACATTATGTTATTAAAATAATTTTTATCATTTTTTAAACGCTTTTTTTCCTTGTAGTAATAATCTAAAATTTGAGAATATTCTTCTATATCAAATAATTCTAATTCATCCGATGAAGAATCTGAGGAATGTTTATGTAAAGAAAGATTAAATTTGGGAACTGAAGCTATTTTTGGTCTTTCTACTAAAGAATTTATTATTTCTTTTAAATTTTTAGAATTTGATTTTATTGTATTATTCGAATTAATGTTATTATTTGTATTACCATTTAAATTTTCTTTGTTATTATTTTGATTATTTACATTTGAATTTATTTTATTTTGTTCTTCTTGTTCTTTTTTTTTATCCATAATTTCCTTTAATTTAATATCAATTTCATCTTGTGTTAATCCTTGTCTTTCTAATTTCTTAATTTGTTTTCTTCTATATTTCTGATTTTTTCTTCTTTTAGCTTTTCCACTTAAACCAGTATTAGTAGTAGTAGTAGTCATATTTAAAGTACTAACATCCATAGATTCTTCAATATTATTATTATTATTATTTAAATGAATATTAGCAGTAGTTTTATTTAAATCTTTAACATCATTTTCTTTATTATTATTATCTTCATTAGAATTATAATCATTTTCAGCTTTATTATCATTTAAAGCACCATATTCTGCGATTTTCCTTAATTCTTCTTCAGTTAAACTAACAAGAACATTTTCAGGTTTTAAATCAGTATGAATAATATTACAAAATCTATGTAAAAAATCTAATCCAATAAGCATTTGTTTAGTAATAATTCTAATAAAAGGAAGTGGAATACCTCTATAATTATATCTTTTAATTAATTCTAATAAAGTTACTCCAACAATTTCAAAAACCATACAAAAATGTCTTCCATGAATTCCAGCATATAAAAAAGAATTAAGTAATTGAACAGTTTGAGTATGTTCTCTAAATTCTAAATCAGCAATTTTTTCAGGTTCATCTTTCCAATATTCTTTAAGACTTTCTAACCATTCTTTATCAAAATTATGTTTGGCTAATTCTTGTAGAATTTCCACTTCATCATAAGCAGCATTAATATATCTTTGATCACTTTTTTGAATTTTAATACAAACATAATTACCATGTTTAGTATCGAAAGCTAACCAAGCAGTAGAGAAATGTCCCCAACCTAATTTTTGAGTAATAATATATCTATCTAATAATACTTCTCCTATATGTACTGGATGATATCCTTTAGGTTTATAATCTGATAATCCTTCATCTTCTGAATCATCGCCTTCTGTGTATTCAGGAGGATCCATTTTACGTGAGTTGTAATATTTAAAATTATTTGGATTTTTTATTATTTTATTATATTTTTTATTTTCTTTTACTTTTTCATCTTCTTTTTTTATTAAATTTACTTCTTCTATATTTTCTTCCTTTTTTTTCATACGTTTTTCTTCTTCTTCTTTCAATTCTTCTTCTTCTTCTTTAAATTGTTTAGGCAATTCTATTTTTGAATTTTCATGGTTTTTTGTTTTTTTATTTTTTTCTATTTTTTTTTTAAAGTTATATAATGGTTATTTTTTGGATTTACTTACTTTTTGGTTTTCTGTGTTTGGTGTTCATTTTTTTTTTTTTTTGCTTTTTTCTTTTTTGATTTAAATTTTTTAAATAAAAATAATAATTTTAATTTTTTTTTGATAAAAAAATTATTTAAAAAATAAAAAATAGATTTAATAAACAATACAAAATAAAAAAAAGAAATTATGAATTTAATAAAAAATAAATAACATTTTTTCTTTTTTTTCTCGAAAAAAAATTCCTTAAAGTTTTAAATTAAAATAAAGGAAAATTATCTAAAAATAATAAAAAATTATTTAAAACTGATCTAAAAATTCATCATGTTCTAATTTAGTTCTTTCTTTTTCTTTAGTATAATCTTTCCTAGGTTTATTTTTTGTAACTTTAATCCATTCTCCTTCATCATCTTCTTTTTCTTCTTCTTTTTCTTCATTTTTAATTTCTTCTTTATTTTCATTATCTTTTTTCCCACTTTTTTTTTTTTTGTTTTTTTTCTTTTTAACAGTAGTAATAACTTCTTTATTTTCAATTTCTTTCTTTTCATTTTCTTCTTTCTCTAATGAAGTTAAATTTCTTTTCTTTGCTTTTTTTTTCTCTCTTTTTGGATCATCTGAATCTTTTGTTAATTCATCTAAATCTTCTTGATTTAAAGGTTTTGAATTATCTGATTGAGAATTACTTGTGAAGTAATATACTAATCCTCCTATTATTAATACTGTTGCTACTCCTATTGCTAATAAAGTGTTAGGATCATTCATTTTTTTTTTGATTTGTGAAAGAATAATATATTAAATTTTATTATTTAATTTATTATTATGACTTTTAAATAAAAGCTTTTTATTTTCTATAGGTTTATTTATTTTTTTTTTTAAATTAAAATTAATATGGGTTTTACTTTGGATTTTAACTGAAATAAAAGTATTTTTAATATTTTTTGGTTTAAATGTATATATATTTTTTATATTTTTTTTTTATTATGTTTTATTAAAAATGTTTAATTAATTGAGAGTTTATTTTAAATTATTATTATATTTTATAAAATTGTAATTTGAAAATTTTAAAACAAACTATTTTAAATATGTTTAATCTTATTATAAATCTTTCACCTATTTATAACATTAATCTCAGAAATATTTATATTATTTAAAAAAATCAAAAAAATCTATAAAAAACATGATTTTTTATAAAGAAAAAATAGTGATAAAATTGTGAACAAAATAAAGTGTTAAAATTGTGAATAAAAAAAAATAATAATAAAAATTAATAATCTTTTAGAAAAAATGATATCTAAAGAAATAATAAAAAAGTATTCAAATAATGTATGGTCATCTGGAATTTTTACCATACCAAATGATTTATATTACAGTGAAATAAGTAATACTTTATTTCAAAACGATTATGACAAGAATTTATTAGAAAACGAAATCGTAAAAAAATTTTTTGTTGAAAAAACTATTTTTACGAATCTTTTAACTCCTAACTGGAAAAAACATATAAATAATTATGTAAGACATAAATTATCAGGTTATAGGAAAAAGATTCGTAATTTCAATAAACTATATTTGGAAAAATGATTTTTCCAAATATATGATTTACAAATATTGTAAAGATAAAATTAAAATAATTAAGAGTAACATAAATAGATAATTAGAAATATTGTGTTGTAACATTTTATAAGGTATTTTAGCTTTAGGAATATAAATATAATTAAACATAAGAAATTTAGAATTAAATTATAATATCTGATTATGACTATTAAATTAATAGAATAGATATATTTTTAAAAATTCTTTTTATAATTAAAAAAAAATATATATATCAATTTATTAAATCATATTTTATTTATTTATTAAATATATTTAACAATAATTAGCAAGTGTAGTCCAAACTGAAATTCCATCAGTTAAAGAAGGATAAAATTTTTGTACAAAGTCTTTCATATTTTCCATAAATTTTTCTGAATTTTCATTTAAAAATTTCTTCAATTCATTAGAAATCATTTTATTAGCATAACCTAATTGTTCTTTTAATTTTTCAACAGCTAAAGTATCTTGAGTACACATTTTACTTAATGCATACTTTTTATCTTTAATTAAAAGAACATTATCTACTTGATTATAATCATCAATTATATCCCATTTTTTTATATTATTTTCAATCCATAATTTTTCTTTTTTAATTCTTAAAGTATTACTATCTTGAATATATTTATCTCTTATTTCTTCTCTTCTATTTATCATATCTAAAAAAGCACTTCCTTCTAATTTTACAAATTTAAAAAAATTTTTAATACTTTCTTTAATTTGTTCATTTTGATTAAATAAAATTCTTTTCCAATTTTTAATAAAAATCCCAAATTCTTCATAAGTTTTTTTAATAGGTTCTCTCATAAAAATTTTTTCATTTAATTGATTAATCATTTCAAAATCTTTTTGAACATCTTCTAAATTTTTACAACAAACTTTCATATTCTTATAAAAATTTTTTAAATTATAATTAAGTCTTTCTAACAAATTAGTTTGTAATTTAAAATAACTTTTAATATTAGTATAATAATTTTCAGTGGGATTTTTACTATCATTCATTTCTCCATTATCATTACTTTGTTCAGTGGAAATTTCAACTTGGCAATTAAAAGTTCTAAAATCTTCAATATATTTAGAAGGAAGATAAGAAGATAACTCTTTCATTTTACTTTCAAATTGAGTTCTTTCTTTCATAGATAAAAAAGCAATCATAGGTTCACAAGCTTTAAAATTTTCATCTTGAATAATAGTATCTATAAATTTTTGTAAGAAATCCATTCTTTTTTCTATAAAATCAACATCAAATCTTCTTGTTCCTATTTTTTTACCTGGTATTGGAGCAACTAGTTTAAAAGGATAAAATTTAATTAATATATTTCTTAACCAATCAAAATCTGAATATCTTCTTTGAACTGACCAATTGGTTTCTTCTGTATAAACTTCATATATTATATATCCACTTTTTAATATATTTGTTGATTGCTTTGCTATTGGATTTCTTATTATTATATTTACTTTTTTATCATTTAATATTGTTTTTTCTAATTTTTTACATTGTATTATTATTGTTTTTATTGATTTTTTTTCTCCAACTTTTAAATGTGATGTATCTATTTTTTCCATTGAATTTACTATGTTTTCTGCATTTATATTTTTTTGGTATTCATTTGTTTTATTTTCTTTTTCTTTCTGAGTTAATGTAAATTCTTCTATTATTTTTTTTAATTCTTGAAGATTCCAATTGTTTAAATCATCTCCATTTTCTTTTTTTGATAAACAAAAATTGATAAAGGCATTTTGATCATAATTTTTTTCTAAAATTTCTTTCTTTAATATTTCAGTTTTTTGTTCTAATTCATTTAAATTTGGAGAATTAGACATGTAAAAATATATATTAATTTAATAATTTTTTTAAATAATATTTAATGAGTTCATATGTTGAAAATTTACTTGGACATTTTGTTCAAGTTATTTCTATTGAAGGAAGAGTTTTTATTGGGGAATTAAATTCATATGATCAATTAATGAATATTATTTTAAAAAATTGTATTGAAAGAATATTTAATAAAGAAAAAGGAGTTAGAGAAGAAAAAATGGGTTTATATATGTTAAGAGGTGATAATGTTGCAATTATTAGTGAATATAATTTAAATAAAGAAAAATCAACTGATTATTCAAAAATTAAATCAGAGAAATTAAAAGAATTTTTAAATTATGAATAATATTTTTTATTTTATTTTTTTTTATTTATATTTAAAATAATCCCATTAAAGTTATTTTTAAATAATAATAATGTTTTTTGTTATATAATTTATCATCAATAAATATATAAATTTGAAAAAAATAAATTATTTTCCATTCTTATAAAAAGCTAAAAATTATTTTATGAACAATAAAAATATAATTGAAGAATATTTTAATAATTTATAGATTAATATTTTAGTAATTAAGGAACTTTATTCCAGAATAAACCAAAAGAAATATATTTATTGTCTAAAATCATATTTAAATAAAGTTCTAAATTAATAGAATACATAATAATAAAATAATAAAGATTTAATGATAAGAATACATTCTATTTTTAAAAAATAAAGACAAAAAGTAATTAATTAAATCTAATAATAATTAAATTTAATCAATTTCATTAAAAGAAAATATTTCCAAACAATAAAAATTCTAAAATTACAAAATGATAATAATTTAATCGAATTTACAAATTTTTAAACAAAAGCTTTCAAATAATTTATGTCCATAATTTAATTAAACTATCAGCTCCTGCTGAAACAATGCTTCCATCATTTAATTCAAGTATTGACCAAATCTCTCCATTATGTGCTTTTTCTTTTTGAAAAACTTTTTCTAACTTTAGATTATCATACCTATATTTTACAAGAGAATTATTGTCTTCTTCATCAACAATAGAACATAAAAAAAAACCATCTAAACATTTAATAATTGAAATAATTTCTTTTGGACCAAGAATATTTTCAATTATTTGATGAGTTGATATTTCAATTAAATAAAATCCTTTTGACTTACTTCCTCCTACACATAATATATCATTTTCTAATAAACACATTCTTTTAAATCCACAATCTGTTTCAATATCATAAATTGTTGTTATATATGAAAAATCATTTGAATTCCAAAATTTAATACATTTATCTTCTACAGAAGAAGTTACAAATTCATTTTGATTTAATTCTAATATATTACAAAAAGAACCTTTACTTTGGAATAATATAGTTGTAATACATTTAAATTTTTTCTCATCATTCTCAATCCATACTTTCATTGAACCATCTCTTGATACAGAAATTAATTGATTTGTTTTTATTTCAATTACTTTATAAACCCAATTATTATGTTCTTCAATAGTTTGTTCAATTATATAATCATCATCTCCTATTAATCTAATTATTTTAAACGTATTATCTCCTGAACATGATATTATTCTTCCATCTTTTAATTCTGTAAATGAAGGAATCCAATATGAATGTTCTTTTATTGATATTTGAAGACCAAAAGTATTAGTTTCATAAATATTAATTGAATAATCGTCAGAACAAGATATTAATCTTCCATCTTGTAATTGTAATAAGTGATTTATTTCATCTTTATGATAATTTATTGATAAGGTGTTGTTTTGTAATAGAGATGATTTATAATTTTGAAATTTTTCCTCTTTATTATCTTGTTTTAGATTAAATAAAAGTATATTTGGTTTTATTTCAATTTTTTTATTAACATTCACTAAACAATCTATTAAATATTTTTTATAATTATTTGATGAATCATTTTGGTAAATTTCATTGTTTTTATTTATTAATTTTATTTGATCTATTAAAGAATTTATTTCATTTTTTATCTTATTAAATTTATTAAAATTAGTTTTTATTTCATTATTTAAGAAATTAATTTGATTAATTTCTTCATTAGTAAATCCTATTTCATGAAAAGGTATTAAAATATGATTATCATGTTGATTTTTACAATCTTCACAAATATTTAATTGACAGTTCTTACAATAATAATAAATTGTTTTCATATGTTTTTTACATAAAAAATCAAAAACAGGAAAATTTTGAGAAAAAGTTTTTTTAAAAAAAGGATGTTCAAAATAATTATCCCATGAAATTCTATCTTTTAAATCAACAATTAACATTTTATTTACTAAATCATTTAAATCTTCATCATCTGTTTTATCTAATTTTTTATTCGAACAAATATCTTTATAAATAGCAGATTCAGTTAATCCTTGATAAGGATATTTATTATTTAACATATAATATATAATAATTCCTAAACTCCAAATATCACTTTTAGAATTTTTTTCTTCTCCTATCATTATTTCTGGAGATAAAGTATAAGAATTAATTGATTTTAAATCTGATTTTGTATAAGAATTAATTTTACCATAATTACCATATTTTGATAATTCAATTATTGTTTTGTTTATTTTATTTAAAGATATTAAAATGTTTGACGGCTTTAAATCTATAAATAATAATTTTTCCTTTTGAATATTTTTAAATGAATTTTCTAATTGTTTTAAAATTTCATAAACTTCTTCAATAGATAAACCTTCTCCTCTTAATTTTAAATAATTTTCTAAATTCGTCATAAATAATTTCAATACAATATAAAAATACTCTTTTGTATCATATGTTTCAATTATGATCTTATGATTTAATTGTTTCATTTGCTCTTTCTTTTTAAAAGTTAATTTTGTATATAATGTAAATCTTTCTTTATTTATTTCTTTTATTGCAACATAATTTCCTGATTTACGAATTTCTCCTTTATAAATTTTTGAATAAGATGTTATTGCTAATATTTCCTTTTTTATATATTTATTCCATATATCATTTTTTATCATTGTTATTTATAAATAATTATATCTTGTTATTAAATTTTTAATTATAAATATTTATTATAATTAAATAAACCCTTTTTACTGTTAAATATTTATTTAAAATAATTTACATATTATTGAATAATAAAGAATAAATATTTAAAAATAAATTAATTTTAGAAAAAAATATAAAAATAATGTGATAAAGTAAAATTAAAAATAATAATAAAATTTTACTTTTTATGTATATAAAACTTTATATATAATAAATTTTTTTATATTAAAAATAATACTATAATATTTTGTTAAACATTTTTGTAAAAATATTTTAGAATTTGTTTTCATTGTTTTTCAATTTTTTTGGGATTGCCTTATGTCCAATCCCCAAATAATCCTTTAAAAAATAATAAAATAAATTTAATTTTCACAAAACAAAAAATTCTACTTTAATTTTACCCTCAATATTTTTAATAAAAATTAAATAAAAAAAACTTAATAAAACAATTTAAGAAATTAATCAAAAATGAATAACCAAATGAAAAACATATAATATGATTAAATGATTAATTATACTTATTTAAAATCTCTTTCACTTAAAAGAATCTAAATATTCCCATCAAAACATAACTTAACTCTCTTTATTTCAATTTCAAAAGAAAAATTCTATTAAAAATAAATTTTAAATTCATAATTTTCTGTTCCTCCAAAAAGGTAAGAAGGTAAAATAAAGAATTATTGATAAGGTAAAATAAATGATTCATAGTACGAAAGAAAGATTCTACTTCTTGAAATTTCCATTTGGTTTTATCTACATTTTTATCTTCTTAATATACTTTACTTCTATTTATTCTTTTATCTATTAACCCTAAAGAATAGTAAATAAATAGATAGTAATTAAATTATCATTTTTTTTTAAATTATAGCATATAGAGTCTTTAACTATTATTATTTTTAAATTATAAGGAATATTATTTGGTAAATATAAAGCTTATATTTCATTATTATTTTTTTATTTAATTATTTTTTTTTTATGTTTAAATTTTATTTTTATTTTTTTTCTTGTTTTATTTAATTATTTTTTAATGTGATGGAAATGAATTAATAAATTAATTATTATCTTTTTCAGATATATTATAAAATTTTTATATTGACGAAATATTTTCAATAACTATATTATAATAACACATTATAATAAAAAATCTCATAAAAATCATGTGAATAATTTAACCACATTAAAATCATATTTATAAACCACATTATTTACTTTTCATTAATTGACAATTTTCTAATGAATAAATTAAATAAATAAAAAAAAAAAAATATAATATAATATATTCTTCAAACTCTCAAGTTGATAAATTAAAAAAATCATTAGTTCCTAAAATATTTTTATAATTCCTTTTTTAATTCCTCGACAATAAATATAATATAAACATCTGAATTTTTTGTGATTAAAAATCTCATTTCTCAGCCATATAAATTTTACTTTAAATTCTCCATATTCAAATAATGTATTTAATATAAAAATGTTGAAGGATCAATATATACAATCAAATGACAATAAATCAAATTATCAAATAATAGAATACAAAAATCAAATTAGTTTATTATCCTCTTATTTATTATTAACTTTTGATGCTATCAATGCAGCTTTGGAGCAATGTATTAAATTGATTGAAGACATTCATAAAATAAAAGAAAAAAAATCTTTAAATAAAACAGAAAATTCTAATTCATCTTCTTTAAATACAGATTATTTATCAACAGAAGAAAAAAATGAAGATTTGTTAGAACCTTTAAAAATTTTTTATGGAAAAGGAAAAATTGGTAAATATCATTGGAAAATTAGAGCAATGAAAATTTTAAAATATAAAATTAAACAAATTATTAGACAAGGCAAAGTTCCTATTTCAACTAAATATGCAGGAAGATCAAAAGTTGCTTTACAAAAACCAAGATGTCATGGAAGATTTGTAAAAATTAACAAATAAAAATTATTCTTTTGTAATATAAATTTATATCTTTTATTAAATATTGATAATTATTTCAATATATTACTTATTTGGTTTTGTTTTATTATTGATTTTATTGATAATTATTAATTGATTAATGAGAAAATAGTTTAATGTTATATTGATTATTATATTGATGATTTTTATATGTTATAAAGAAAAAAAGATTAATAATTTAGTTTTTTGAATTTAAAAGAAAAACTCTTAAAAAAGAGATTATTGTTATTAATAAAATGTTATATAAATTTGAAGTATAGTAGAAAATATAAATTTTTTAGTATAAAATATATATCCGTTTTAATATAATATATTCCATTAAAGTTATGATAAAAAAGGAAGTTTATTAAGTTGTCAGATTAATATGAGTTAAATATATTTATAATATATTAAGAAAATATCTTTTCATTTTAAGATTGTATTTTAATTTTTTCTTTTTTTTTTATTTAAATAAAAAAATAAAAAAATTGAATTAATCATAATTTTTATTCTCTCATCAATTATCGTATATTTAAAAAAAATTCTAGTTCTACACGATGAATTCATTCCCTTATAGAAAAGTATTTGATAAAAGTCCTTAAAAAGGTAGGAAATTCTTTCCATACATATCTTTCTTTTGAATATCTTAATAAAAATAAAATAATCATTTATTTATTTATAATTCCTTAACAAATATAAACTTTTAGATTAGCTTTCATCATATTTTAAATATTACTTAAGGCTTTTCTTCATTTTTTTTAATATCTATTTCTTTTTATAAATTCTCAGAAGTATTATTAAATCAAAAAAATTAAGTATTATATTTTATAGTTTTCCTTTAAATTCAAAAAAATTATAAACATTATCATTATATATTTTCAAAAATCACTAGATAATTCAGAATTCTTTTAATATTTAAATATAATGAAGATATTTGTTGAAAATAATATTTTCATCTAAATTAATCTCAAAAACATTTTCTTCATAATTGAATTTTTTGTAATGCTTTTTTCTTTATTTTTATTATTTGTAATATATTCAATAATACATATGTTTTTAATTATATTATTGATTATTGCATTAGGATTACAATCACTCAAACATTTAACTGTAAAAGCATATTCCAATCTATTATAAAAAACATTATATTTATTATTATCATATATATAAAATTTATTTTTAATATAAAAATCAATTAGAATATAAAAATATTGATTTAAACGAAAATGGTTATTTTATTTATAGGTGTATTTATTGTAGGATTATTATCTATTATTTTCATAGCAAATGAACAATCAATATTAATATTATTTTTATTTTCTTATATTCTAAATAGGGAAAAAATTGTTTTATATTGCTCTTCATCTTTATTTTGAAATTATGATTTAACTTTCAAATAAAATTAATTCTTTGTTTTCCTACTAGATGAATTGATGAACTAAATGTGCTTTTTTTTATTACTGTATTTAAAACCTTAATTTATTTATCAATATATTTTATTAAAACTATTTCTTTATTCGATTATTAAACAAAATTTAATATAAAAATGTCTTTACAATCTACCATAAATAAATTAGAAAATTGTAATGAATGTCTAATTAATATAGCAACCCTTCTTTGTAAAGAGTGTAATAGTATTTTATGTCAAAAATGTTGGGATATTATTCATAATAATGATTTGAAATCGCATAATATTCATAAATCTCATTCATCTCCTACACAATTAGTTATACCTATCAAAGATATTTTATCTTTTATTCATTTTAATAAAATAATTAAATATGAAGGACAATTTAGAAACGGATTTCATGACCCAAATGATCCTCCAAAAAGAGTTTCACATATTACTATACTAAGCAGCAACCATACAACAATTTTATGTGATAAAAGACTTGAAAATGGATTTATTTATGAAATTCCTTTTAAAATTATTAAAGGTCACGAAGATGGAAAAGGCTGTTGGACAATGTTTGGAGTTGCCAAAGATCAATTACATGGCCAAAATTGGAATTATAATAATGGTGGTTTTTTTTTCCATTCTTATAATATATATCCATATTGTGCAGGAAAAAATTTATCTTATTTTCAAAATGATGGTTTTAAAAGATTACAACCTAATGATAAAGTTACGATAATTGCAGATATGAATAGAGGAGAATTGGGAGTTAGAGTTAATGATATTAATTTAGGAATAATATTTCATGGTCTTCCTATGGGAGTTCCTATATATCCTGCTATATCACTTTATGGAAAAGAAGAAGTTATTGAATTACTATAAAATAAAAGTTTATTGGTATCAAAATAATTATTTTATTTTTTATATTTAATTAATGAGTTAATTTAGTTATAATCATTAAATACAAATAATGGAATCATACCTTAGATAATATGGGATTGAAATTGGGATTGGACTAATCCCAAAATTTTTTAATAATTATACATTGATAATTCATATTTTGAACCTTTTTCTTTTTCAACTTTTAGGCATGAATGAGTTAAATAAATATGAAAGAGCTATCAATAGTTTAATCGAAATTTTGAAAAGATATTTATCATATTAATTAATATTAAACTAATTAATTGACTAATTATATTAAAAAAATTATATATAATCAATATAAATTAAACAAAAAGTTAATATTTTAATATTAATTTACTAATATAAGTCGGGAAATTTAAAAGATAAAAAAGAAGTTTTTCATTACACATAAATTCCTATGTTTTAAATAAAGTTTATTATTAATAAATTAGAGTTATATTCAAATTATATGGCTTATATATATTATAAACAATTAAAATTCTTTTTTTTTTATTCTAAATTATATTAATAAAAATGTAATATTAATGAAGATGATGAATTATCATGATTTTTTTAATTGATTTAGAGTGAATTATGATTTTAATTCTATTATTTCTCTTTTTTTTAATTATACTATTTTCAAAATATTCACTTAATATAAAATAAAAATTCAAAATATACAAAGAAAAACTTTTATTATTCTTATTATTTCATATTGTTTTATTGTCTATTTTGTAAATATACTCCATATCCATTTTTAGATAATGATATTAAATATAATAAATATACTAGTTCAAAACATTCAATTAAAGAACTAAATTCAGAAAATAGTGATATTTATAATAAAATTAAAAAAACAGGAATTATGAATTATTTAAATACAATTGATCAAACTAATTCTTTAAGTGATGAAATAATGAAAATTAAAAAACGACCTAAAAGAGATTATTTTTATACTCAATGTCAAAAAATTGAAGAAAAACGAAAAAAAAATGAAAGTCTTTTATTTGAGAAATTATATGATAAATCTAGAAATAAACCAATTAAAAAAATTCAAATATCTAATTTAAATATAAACGATTATAATGATTCAAATCGTATTGTTACAGATAAATCTAATCAAGATACAATTGAAAAAACTTTTTCAAATCCTAAACCTAATTATTTAAGAAAAAATTCAAAAAGTCAAAAATTTACAATTGTTGTTAGAAATTTAGATAATCATTTAAAACCTACTCGTTTAACGAAAAAAACTCTTAAGTGTTTAGAACCTGATAAAATGCCTAAAATGTCAATGATTAAATTTGATTTACTTCCTAAATTTAATTTAGATGATGGTTATGAAGAAGAAAAAGGGAAAAATAAATTAAGAATTAAACCTAATATTAATAAATTTCATTTAAATAAAGGTAAAAATAAAAAGAAAACAAATTTAATAAATATTGAATTTAGTATTGAATTAGAAAATAATTTAATATAATTTATTATATAAAAAAATAATATTTATAAAGTAAATAATTTATGTTTATATAAATTATAATTAAATGAAAATAAAAAAAATTCCAAATGTGAATTTAAAAAAGAATCATTCGTTTTTAGATTCAGTTTATTTCACTGCAAGAGATAGAACAAATTTATTTAAAATTAAACCTTTTAAAGAAGAAAAGAAATCACAAAATATATCTTTAAAAATAAAAGAATTTTTAAAAGCCGAAAATTTAAAATTAATACAAAATTCTGATATTAAAAAAGTCTTACTCAATTTTTCTAAATCAATATTACATAATTCAAAATCTGAAATTTTAAAAAAATCAAAATCACCAAAAATAAAAGTTAAAAAGAATAATTCAATGATAAGTAATTATATTTCAAATAATTATAATAATAATTCAATAAATAATTCAATAAATAATTTCAATATATTTGATTATAAAGGTTATAAAAGTCACAGAGAAATAGCTTCTGTAAAATTAAAAAATATGAAACATTCAATTTTCCCTTTATTAAATTTAACTTCTAATTATGTAATAAAAGGAGCAAGTGATTTTAGTAATAATAAAAGAATAGAATCTGAAGAAATTAATTATACAAGAAAATACTTATTTAAAAATTCTCTTAAAATATTAAAAGCTCAAGATAGAATAATAAAAGGGGAATTAAATCCATTATTCTTTACAAAGAAAAAATTTAAAAAAACAATACAAGACACTTGTTTTTCTAAAATCAATTTTATGTCAAAAAAATTAGGCTCAATATCATTATTTGGTGTTTTTGATGGTCATGGTAAAAATGCTTTAGAAATATCAAAATATGTAAAAAATTATTTTTTAGATTATTTCGAAAATAGTAATTCAATAAAAGTTTGTTTAAGTCATGACAATTATTATTCAATATTAACAGAAGCATTTTTATCATGTCAAAATAATTTAATAACAAATAAAGAAAAATTAAATATAGATGTTGATTTTAGTGGAGTAACTTGTTGTTTAGTTTTATATCCAAATGATTCAAATAATAATTTATATTGTGCGAATTGTGGAGATTGTAAATGTGTATTATATTCAAATTCATCTTCAATAAAATTAACATATCCTCATAATCCAGAAAGACCAAGTGAGTCACAAAGACTTTTAGAAAGGAGAATAGCTTTAATTCAAAATAATATTAATAATAATATTAATAATGATGATAATTATAATAATATAAGTAATAATGAAGAAAATGAAATTCATCAAAATTTAGTTAAAATGAATTATATAGATAAAATAAAAGAAAAAGATAAATTTGAAAAAAAAAAAAATCTTTATTTGAAAAAATTTATTAAATTAAATATTTCTAGAAGTTTAGGTGATTTACAAACTAAAGAATTAGGAATTATTCCTAATCCTGAAATTATAGAATCAAATTTAAAAATTGATAGAGGTAAAATTTGTGTTATTGGGACTTCATCTTTATGGAAATATTTAAGTGAAGAAGAAGTTGGAAATATTGTTAGAAAACATGCAAGAGAGAATGATACTTATAGTGCTTGTAAAGAATTAGAAGAATTAGCAAGAGAAAGATGGAAAAAAAATATGAGAAGAGTTGATGATATTACTTGTGTTATTATCTTTTTTGAAGATAAAAGATAAATTTTTTATGGGGATAAGTATTAAAATTTTATTCTTTAATAATTTTATTAAAAATAAATATTTTATCATTAGTATATATAAATGAGAAGATAATATTGAAAAATAAAAAGTTGATTCAGAATTTGATGTAAATGAATTTGATACTAATATAACTAAAGAAATGGATTTTTTTATTAATATTTTTTTATATTTTTTTTTTTTATTTTTTCAATTGACTATTTTAAATTTATATAATCATCATATATTTTTAAAATAATTTTTTAATTATTTATTTTTAAATCAAAACAAAAAAATTGAAATGAGGAAATAAAAGTGGAATATGTGTTCAGTTTTTCATTAAGTATTTACAAAGGATTTTATATTATTTGATAAAAATGAATGAGTAAATAATTAAGTTATTATTTGAAAATTATTAAAATAAAAAAATATAAAAAAGACATTTTTTCTTTTTTAGTTATTTATGATTATTTAATATGAAAAATAAGATAAAATACTTGTTTTTTTGAATATGGGGATTGGGGATT
>JAJJLU010000637.1:0-25793 GCA_023807065.1 Isotricha intestinalis | reverse complement strand
TATTTAAATAAAGAAAAAAAAAATTTTTTTAAAATTGCTACAATTCAATTAATTATACAAAAATGGATGAAAAATAATAAAATGTTAATTAAATTAAACATATATATTTTCAAAAAGAATTTAATTAAATTTATTTAAATAAAAAAGGTAAAAAAAAAATAAAAAATCTAATTAGCTTTTTTAACTATTTTTTAAAAATTGAAAAAAAATAAAAATAAATGATAAACTAATATCTTATTTAAAAATTTTGTTTTTTGAGAATATTTATATAATAAAATCAGAATAATAAAAATATATAGTTTTTTAAATAATAAATGTTAATTTCCCGGACAATTTTCATTTTTTCATTTACATTAAATTAAATGATAATTCAATTGATAATTTGAAATTATCAATATTAATATTTTATAATTAAATCATTTTTTTTTATTTTTTCTCAAACATAGGTGAATCAATACTATAATTAACTACTTCAATAGAAGAAAAAAAATAGAATTCAACACTTTCAAAATCATATAATTTTTTTGAAGTAAAATCAGTTTTTCTATCTTCTTTACCTTCAAATTCATTTGGTTTAATTTCACTATATTCGTCATCAAATTCACTTTCGAATATAGATTTTTCTTCTTTTTCGTTTTTTTTATCCATTTTATATTTTAACTAAAATTTTTTTTATTTGAATTTTTATTTTGAAAAAAAAAGTTTATTAAAAAAGTAATTTGAAAATAATGGTTCTACTTTATCATAAAAATTCTATGAAAGTCATTGATTCTTTATTTGAATATAATTCTTCTAAAAAAAAAAGTTAATAAAGATAAAAGCTTTTCATTTAAATATGATAATTGAATTTTTTCATTTGAAATAAAAATATCATAATTGAATCAAGTAAATTAAATATTTGATGTTTCTCTATTTTTTAAAAGAATGTTTTCGTTGTTTATTTTTTTATTAAAATCTGTTTTTAAATATTCATTTTAATAAATAAGAAGGATTTATTCCTGAAATTCTTTGAATATTTTCTATTTACTTTTTTTTACTTATTTTTCCTATAATTTTTGAAGAAGAATTAATTTCTGGAAATAAATATTTTCTTCTTTCCTTTAATTTTCAGTCATATTGTTTTTTCAAATATTTTTCTTTTTTAAATTTTTATTTTCAATTAATATATCATCAATTGGTTTTTTATTTTCTGTTATATAATTATTTTGAATTTTTTTATTTATTTCTGGGTGGGGTGTTAATTCTTTATTTCTTCATTTATTTTCTTTTTACTATTTTTTTTTCTTTTTTTTAAGTTCAATACATTTCTTATATATTCTTTCACCACCAAATTTTTTGTTTTATATTCAATTAAATAAATTCATATTAATTAATAAATAATTTATTGATAAGAATATGCTCATTAATTTTTTTTATTAAAAATATTTATGTTTTCCATAATTCCCTCAAAAATAATTTATCACCAGATTTGTTTTAGAATAGCACTGGCTCACTTTTAAAAAATTTATTGAATAATTCTAAAATATAAACATCACTTTGATGGAATTTAATAATTTATTAACAAAATTTTAAATTAATATCCCAAATTCTTATTTTATTATCCTAACATCCAATTCTTAATAAATAATTTTAAACCAAAATAATTTCCTTATTTTATTAGTCTGTCCTATTAAAAAATATAAAAATTTCATCTTTTATATATTTTAAAAAATCATATATTCCAATTTTAAAATCATTTGATGATGAATCTAAAAAAATTTTATTTATATTAAATTTTAAATCATATAATGCATGTTTTTATTTTTAAATGTTAAATTTAGTTTTTTTTTTCTTTATTATAAAATAATATTGAAAATTTTCATTGATCCATCATTTAAAGAAACAATTATTGAATTTTCTTCTACATTAAGGAAATAAATAAAAAAAAGAAAAAGAAAAAAATATTAAAAATATATTGATTAATTTAATAAAAAAAGTTAATGCTTAATAAAAAAGATAAAACTCCCAAGAACCATTCCTCCCAATCACCCCCAAATATAGGACTCACAATTGCCCCAAATATTGAATATCTTATCTTCTTTTTAGAATATTATTATTTTTGTTATTTAAAACTCTTCCAATTCTTCAATTTTTTAAGAATTTTATTTGTTAATTTTTATTATTCTAGTTGATATTTAGTTTTTTTCAACAATATTTATAATTTATGTTCTTAAAAAAAATTATATTTTTTTTGTAAATTTTAAAGATATAATTTATTAATTTTACTTATCTCTTCTACAATAAACATCAATTATTTTATTATTGGTGTCAATAATTTTTTTATTTAAGTAATTTTCATATTTCTCAAACTCTATTTTTGTTAACCCACAAACTTTTTTATTTTCACTTATTTTTCTTAAATCTAAATTTTTTTTAAAATCAAAATTTAGAATTTTTTTTTTAAATTCATTTAATTGTTTATATAAAGTGGATGTTGAAATATCGTTATCAAAATAAATTTCTTTTTTTTCTAAATAATTTCTTATTTTTTTATCAAATTTTAATTGATCATGTGACTTAGATATTTTATTATATAAAACTTCAGCTGTATTTCTTTTATTTAAATTTTTTATTGTTGCTTTAACTAAAAAAGTTTTAAATTGTTCGAACAATTTTTTTTTTTCATTTAATTCAACTTTTTTATTCAATCTAATTGATTTATCTTTAAAATTTTGTCTAATAAAAACTGGTTGATATAATTCTTTTTCTTTAATTTCATTAATATTTTTATTATTTATGATATTAGTTTCATTATTTAAATTTTTTTCATAAAAACTTTCTAAATCATTAATATTTTCATAAGTATTTTTAATTTCTGAAATAGATTTAATATCCTCACTAATTTCTTTAGAATAATTAATATGTTTATTATGTTTTATTTTAGGAACATTATAATATTTTTTAAGAAATAATTCTGAAAAATGTGCTTTTAGTTTTCCTCTATATTTAAGTGAATCTACTTGTTCTTGAATTTTTTTTAAATAATTTAATGATTTTTCACCTTTTTGTTTCTCTCCATATAATATTAATTGTCTTACATTTAATTGATCTGATGTTAAAATTCCTTTTTTAAATAAAGGATCTTTAAACGATAATTTTGGAAATTTTAAATTTTTTTTATCGTATTCTAATTTTAATGCTGAAAAATTATATAAATTTCTTGTAAAATATTCATTATATTCTTTTTCAAATAAATTATTTTGCTTATTTAATCTTAATATTTGCCTTGATGTCTTTTTTTTATTATTCAAAAATGTATAATATGTTTTTCTAAAAGTATTTAAATTTTGAATAAATTCTACTTTTCTTTGATTTTTTATATTCCTTGTTGAAATTATTTTTGGTTTTAATTCATTTAATAGCTCAAATTTTATTAATCTATCTTTATTAATTGCTAATGTTATTTCAGGATAAGAATCTAAATCTTTTTTTGATATTATACTTAAACTATTATTTACACTTTTACTTTTTTGAAAAAATAAATTTTTGTTTTTCATTTTAACTTTTAGTTAATAATAAATTGTTCATTTTATAAATTTCAATTATTTTAGATTAAACTCTGATATATTGAAAAAAATTGAAAAATAAAATAGAAATAATTTTATAAAAAAATAAAATATAATAAAAAGAGATAAAATTTTGGAAGAAATTAAAAGATATTCTGAAAGGAAGAACAAATTTTTTTTTATTTTTAAAAACAAATCAAAATAATGTAAAATAAAATAAAAGTTTTAATTATGATTATTGAAAAGTGATAATCTTATGATGAAAAAATAAATTTTAAATAATAGAATTTTTCTTATTAATATTCTATTTCTTAAAAACATTCAATAAAGTAGAAATGATATTTATTTAAAGATAAATAAATCATGATAAAAAGAATAAAAGCTAAAAATATAAAAAAATTAAATATAAATTTTTTTTTAATTTATTATTATAATAGAACTTAAAAAAATATATATTTGGAGTGATTTTAACAAAAAAAATAAAAAATTTGAATTCATGATAATTTAGATTAATTAAATTATAAATGTCACAGAGAAATGATTTAGAAAAAATATTTATATTTATTGAAAAAAGTATTCCCAAAAATAATATAATAAATGGTTTGATAATGTATTTAAGAATAATTCCTTTATTTTTATTAACACATGATTGGAATATTCAATATAAAAATAGTATAACATATTATATTTCTTATATTACCACTTTGCCTTTAATTCATAAATCAAATGCTCAAAAAATTTCTTTAGGAATTGTTATTTTTTTATTTATTTTCTCTTTAATAAGTATAATTTTTTTGTTCAAATTATATAAACAATATCAAAAATTTCATAAAATAACAAATCCTATTTCTTATAAAATTAAACTTCAAATTATGTATTGGATAAATTTTATTTTTAGCCCTTATAATTTTATGTATTGTTTTGAAAATTTTTTTTGCACTCCAAATTATGATAATAATGTAAATTATAAATTAATTAAAACTTATAATAATGAATGTAGAAATTTTTCAAATATCTTCACTATAATATTTCAAATTATTTTAATTGTTTATCTTTTTTTTATTAATATTTTTTTTTCTTTTATTATTGCAAAACCTTGTTGTTTTACTTCATCATTAATTATTACAAAATTAAATGAAATAAAATTTAAATTAGCTTTTTTTCCTTTTTTTCAATCCATTATTGTTTTAGATTTTTATTTGCCTTTAAAAATATGTGTTTTAATTAAAAGTATTATTAGAGCTTTTTATATTTGGTATTATATTTCTTTTATTTCTTTTGAAATAAAAAATTATTTTACAAATTTTTATTATAGATTAAGTATTATTTTCATTGATACAATGTGTTTTATTTCCTGTATAATTGAGTATATATTTTTATTTGATTATAAAAATAATTTTGAATATTTACAAGAAGATGGCACAATAATTTTTTTTAAATTAATTATTGAAGCAACATTATCTATTATTGTCCTTCAAATTTTTTGTATTAAAGAAACGAAAATTACAGTTCAATTTTTTGATGGGAAAATTTCACATAATTATTCTTATGAATTATTGAATAAAATATTTTATATATTTTCTCATCCTGAAAAAGCTTTTGGAACTGATATATTATATGAAATTGTAGAAAGTTTTGATTCTATTTTTAAAATACATAAATATGAAAATAAATGTCAAAAATATCCTGGTATTAAATGCTATTGTTCAAAATATTCTTATAAAGACTTTGTTGAACAATCTGAAAAATATTTAGAAGTTGTTAATGAAATAAGAATAGGAAAAAAATTTGAAAAAAAAAATTTAAAAATTTATTTTCCAATTATGTATAAATATATTGAAAATAATATCAAAATTCAAATTATAAAAAATAAAGGTAATTATAATAATGATTATTATTTATTAATACTAGCATTTTTTTATATTATTTTTGATATTAATTATAATAAAGGTTTATTTTATCTTGAAGAATTTTCAACTACAAAATTTTATCAAACAAATAAAATTACAAAATTTCAATGTAAATTAATTAAACTTGTAATGTTAAATAATTATCAAAATTATTTAATTAGTAAACCTGAGAAAAGTCACAAAGAATTTCAAGAAAATTCTTTTATTGGAATATATAAAGTGTATTCTAAAATTTCAAAAATAATTTTAATTGAAAATTATCTTAATCAAATTTTAGATATTTTCATTGATTCATTAAATATTTATAAAGAGAAAGATTGTTCTTTTTCTCAATTTAAGAAATTACTAAATAAATTTAAAATATCAATAAATGGAATGAATAAAACATTAATTAATACTTTTTTATCAAATATTATTTCATCATATCATTTATGTGCTAAATTAACTATATTTTATTCTTTTTTCTATCTTGAATTACCGAAAAATATAAATAAATGTTTTAAAAATATCTTTGAAATAACATGTGAATATGAAAATTATTCAACTTTTATTTTAAAAACAATAATAAATAAAAATAATTGGAAATTTATTTTTGAATATACTTCAGATAATTTTTGTCTAAATTTAGGATATAATTTTGAAGAATTAAAAAACACAGATATTAATGAATTGTTTCCAGATAGTTTAAAAAAACCAATTGAATTTTCTTTATTAGAAAAAATTAGAAAAGGAAATAATCAAATTATTTTAAAAGAAATAATTTTATTTGATAAAGATAAACATGCTTTATTATTTAATTTAATTGGTATTGTTGTTTTTGATGGAGATAAATTAAAATTATTTTTCAAAGTTTATCATTATAATTTTAAATTATCTTTTAAATCTTATTCAAAGAATAATTCTAGTCTAGGTTATATTTTTAAAAAAAAAAATTTGTGTTCAATTAAAAAAGAAGAATGTTGGATTTTTATTAATAAAAATGGGAAAATTTTTGCTATAAGTGAAATTTTCGAAAGATACTTTTGTTTAAATTTAAATACTTTAAAAAAATATAAAATTAATTTATTTAAAGATATTTTAAAAATAGAAGGTTTTGGAGATAAAGAAATTTTTAAAAAAAATTTAGCACAAGTTTATGAAAATATTGCTTTGATTAATTTTAATATTATGCAAAATTCTTCAAATGAAGAATTTACTAAAACTTATAAAAGAATAAAGGAAATTCAAACTTTAATTTTTAGAAATATTAATTCAAATTTAATATGTATGATTGAAAAAAGAGAAATGGCAAAAAGTAATAAAGAAATAAAAGAATATTATTTAATTTATATTATTATTGAATCTAATAAATCTTATATAACTTTTGAAAGTTTGTTTGGAAAAAATAATATGATAAATCAAAATTTAACTTTTCCTACAAAAACAAAAATAGGAGAATTTTTAGGTAGTGTAAGTAAAACAAACAAAAAAATTTTTTTAAAGAAATTTGAAATAAATAAAAATAAAAATGAAATTTTAATAAAAATTCGTCAAACACAAATTTTATCTATAAAACAATTAACATCAAATTATAATTTGAAATTAAGTGATGTTTTAGATTTGACAATAAAAGAAATACATGAATTTAATCAATATAATAATATTGTTGATAAAGAAACAAATAGGTTAATATCTAATAATTCAATCAATTCAAATACTTCATTTAAACAAACAAATAGTAATAATAATATTTTTGAATCAATTGATTATATTGATAAATTTTTTAAACTTAGAACAATTGAAGAACATTTTAGTTTTATTAATAAGAAAAATAATTCATTTTTTCTCATTTATATTTATTTACTTATTGTAATTTGGGTATTTGTAACAATTTCATTTATTTTTTTCCAAAGTATTTCATTATTTTTTTCATATCAACAATTAGAAAAAGAAGGAATTCTATCAGATATATTAATCAATTCTTTAATAACAAGAAATATAATTTATTCATTTATAACATCGTTATTATCAATGCAATATATAGTTAATGGATTACATAATAATATTATAGATAATGGATTTACAAACACAATTCCTTATCATAAAGAAAAAATATATGATAGAGTCAAAGATTTTTTATATTTTTTTAAAATATTTGAAAGACAAGAAAAATATTTATGTGATTATAATGAAATTGAAGCTATTAATGTTTTTTTTCAAGAATTAGATTATATTAGTGTTAAAACAGATAATTTATTAATTAAACATTCTTTAAATTCTATTCTTGCTAATTCACATTTACATGCTTATGAAGTTATTGAAAGTGAACTTGAACCTTTTTTATTTAATATTTCTTATTATGATATTTATCATAGAGAATTATTAGGAGAATCTGCTTTCTTTCAATTTGTTTTTGATAATTATCTTTGTAATGGAAAATATTCTTGGGATGAAATGGATAATATTATTTATAAACATATTGAAAAAAAAAATCGGATTGTTCTTTATTATATTTATTTACTTTATATTCTTAGTGGATGTTTATTTTTTGGAACTTTTGTTATTCAAATTTTTTTTTATATTAAATTTAATAATCAAATTTTTGCTAAATATTATCTTAATTATAATTATCTTCAATTTTTTAACTCTTTATTATTAAAAAAAGCATTATTAATAAGAGAATTTATTAGAAATCCAGAAATTGATAATTTATATAAATTCAGTCAACAAAAAATTGCATTCGAAAATACTATAGAAGATAATAATTCTTTTAAAAATAATTATATAAGAATAAATAATAAAATTCCATTAGTAATAAAACCATATAAAATAAAAGAAGAAATATCAAATGATTTAAATATGAAATTAGGAATGACTAAAACAAATACAATATTTTTAGATCAAAATGCAAAAGAAAGTTTCACAGAAAATGATATAGGAAAACAAACAAATTTAATAATAAAAATACGTACTCAAGAATTTTCAAAAAAGCAAACTGTAGATTTAAAAACAAAATTTTCTGCAAATTTTTTATCTTCATCTCCAAGAAAAAAAAAGAAAAAAATAAAAAGAATTTCTAATTTTGGAAATCAATTAAATAATAATAATAATAATAACAATGACAATAATACTACCGAAAAAAAATTGGTGAAAAAAACAAAAGAAGATAATTTTTTAAATTTATTAAATGAAATAAGTGAAATTCAAACAAAGAAAGATTTAATTAAACCTAAAATGTATATTTTATATATTATAATTTTTAGTATATCTATTATATTAATAATATCTCTTTTCATAACAAATTTATTATTAATTAAAAAAACACTTTTGATAAAAGAAACTTTTATTTTTATTTTAAAAGGTTTAATAGAATCAATAACAAATGCTCAAGAAATATTTTTAATATATTCAATTACAATATTAAAAGGAGAAGTAATGACATTTAAATATAAATCAAATGGTTATTTAAATGCATTTAAAGAATTAGATTATATTAATGAATTAGAAGAACATAATATCATTGAAGAAGCTTTTGCTAAAACAGAAGCTTTAAAATCAAATGTTTTTCCAATATTAAATGAACAATATAAAAATTTTAAACTATTAAATAATTATTTAGAAAATATAAATTCTCCTGGAGCATGTGAATATTATATTAATTTTTATTTTGAAAATAGAAATACTTTTGATTTTTCTTTTTTAAATTCTTTTAATTATGATGTTGATGAAATGATTCAAGAATGTAATAATATTAGTTTTGGAGTAAATTCTCAAGGAATTACAGTTGCTGCATATAGTTTACTTGAAGCTATTTCTAATAATTATTTTGAATTTAAAGTTGATGACAATAAAGAAAATAATTTAATTAATAGAGTCAATAACAAAAAATTTATTGGTATGTGGGCTGAAATTGATCTAATTTATGATAAAATTATTTTAAATTTAATTTTTTGTTGGAGAACTGATTTAAGAAATGCTGAAAAGAATAATTTTAAAATCAATTGTATTATTTATTCATTGATTATTGGGATTATAATTATTATTTTTCTCGCATATTTAATTTTCTTTCCAATTAAAACTTTAAAAGATAATGATATTATAATTCAAATTGAATCATCTTTATATAATACTATTATGTTTTAATGATTTATGTAAAAATATTTTTAAATTTAGTTTTTTTATAGTTATATATAAATCAATTTAATTTATATTTTAAAAAAATTAACTTTTTATTTTATTTAAGTAAATAATAAATTAATTAAATATATAATTAGAGATATCATTTTTGATTTTTACCATAATAGTATATTATCATTTAGTAAGCTATAAAGTCTTTGAAGAAATTAATATAGTCATAATAAATAAAGAGAAATAAAAAATTTTACAAATTTTTTAGAAATTTAAAAGCTATATATTTGGAAAAAAACCTTAGATTGAAGAACTGAATTTCTTTAAAAAATAACGACCCAGTTTTTGAGGTTTATTTTGAAAATAATAAATCTATTTATAATGTAGACTGCTATTTTTTTATATTTTATATACAAAAATCCCAAACATTTAAAATTTTATAATTATAAAATTAATAAAAAAAATATATTTTACACCAATGAATGAGAAAATATAAAAAATACATATAAAAAAAATTAAAAAAAAAATGTACAAATTAAAAACCAAATACGAAAAATTAGGAGAAGAGAATAGAAAAACATATTTTATAGGGAAAAATGAAGAAACTCGTCAAAGATTAAGAAAAGAAAGATTTAAAATAACTCGTTTCTTAGACAATTACTACAGACCAATATCAAATAATAAAAGAAATGATATAGAAAGAAGAGTATGGTATCCAAATGGTACATATCAAGTAAAAAGAAGATATAATGAAACAGAAATTGGATTAGAACATTTTTATGAAAAAAATAATGTGAAAGAATTAGAGGACATAGAAAATTCATCGAAAAAAGAAAATAATGAAAATGAAGAATTAAAATATAATAAATCTAAAACTGGAAAATATATTATTACAATTGAATATTGTTCTCAATGTGATTTACATTCTGAAATTACACAACATAAAGAAGAAACTTTTAAAAATATTGCAATTAATTATCAAAAAATTATTCAAGAAAGATTTCCTTTCATTCAAGTTATTTTAAAACCAATTGATGTTGATATTTTAAAACATCAAAAATTAGAATTTCCAATAATTGATGTAAAGGGAAATCATTTAAATAATAAAAAAATAAATGATAAATTTAAACAATGTAAAATTGGTGCATTTGAGATTATAATGTTTTTTGTTGATGAAAATGGAATAAAAAAAGAACCAGAAACAATTATTCATTCTAAATTAAAAAAAAAATCTTTTCCTCAAATAACAAATGTTTTAAAAAGAATTGCTAGTTCTTTACCTAAATTTACATTAAATATTGTTTTATTTGATAAAGAAAATTATGTTGATATTAATAAAATGAATGATATTCATGTCACTATTTATTTATTTAAATCTAATATTATTAAAGATGTTTCTGATGAAGTTAACTATGAAATTTTAAATATGCTTAATCCAAGATTTAGACTTGAAAATTTAAAAACTCAAAGATTTTTAGAAAAAAGTACTCCTTTAAATTTTGAAATAAATAGAAGTTTAACTTTACAAAATTTTTATAGAAATAATTTAAATCGAAATTTTAGTCGTTTCAGAAAAAAAAATATATTGAAAAAATTTACAGAAAATAAAAATAAAGATCCAAATGATAAAAGAGGAACATTTATAGGTGATAAAATAAGTAAAGTAGAAAATTTAGATAATGAAAATAAAAATGAAGAAGAAAAAAAAGATATAAGAAGTATAAGTGTTAATGTTCCATTTCCAGATTTAAAATACGATACATATTTAATAGAAACAAAAGAAAATGCAAATTTTTTACCGAGTTTAACATTACTAAAATTTGATTCTTTACCTAATAATAATGAATATGTTAAACATATTGGTTTATTTCATCAAGTTAAATCTATATTAGTTATTTATTTATATTTAGAAATTGATGATAAAAATCCTATTAAAACTGCAAAAATCACTTTAACTGATATTAATAATCCTAGTATTAAATCTATTATTCCTTTAAATAATGAAGGATATTATAAATTTAAAACTGAACCTGGAGAATATAAATTGGAAATTTATAATAAAGATTGTGAAAAAAAAACTAAAAAAATTACTTTGATTCAAGGATATAATGAATTAGTAGAAAAATTGTTTTATCAAAAACCTTGTCATTTAAATTTAGAAATTTGTGAATTAGTTGAAAATGATTTTGATGAAACTCAAGACACTTCTCAAAAGAATAATGATACTAAAAATAATGAAATTAATAATAGTAATGAAAACAATGAAAATAAGGATAAAAATGAAAATCAAGATAAAAATGAAAACAATAATGAAAATAAAGAAAACATAGATATTATTCCTATTTGCAATGCAGAAATAAAAATTTTTGAAAATCCAGATACTTTATTAGTAGAAGGTTTAAGTAATAAAAAAGGTAATTTCAGTTATTTAATAGGCAAAGATGATAATAATTTAACAATTATAATAAATAAATTTGGTTACTTTCCAGCAGAAAGATATTTTTCAAGAAATGATACTTTAGAAATAGTAAATAATGAATTTTATACATTTAATATGAATTTTGTTTTAGTAAAACAAAGTTTATTAAGTGAATGTAATAAAATATTATTCTTATCATATATGAACACAAATTCTAAAATTTTTGAATTAGAAGCTCAAAATGATGATGCAAAAAACAATAAAATAATAAATAAAGATTTCCAAAAAGAAAAAGGATATTTCCTTTCATATTTTTCATATATAAAAAACGAGAAAAATTATAAGGAAGAAGAAGAAGAAGAGGAAAATGAAGAAAATAAAAAAGTAGAAGAAGAAGTAGAAGAAGAAAATAATAAAAAAAGAAAAATAATTCAAAACGGAAAAGATGAAGAATTTGATGAAGAAACAAAATATGAGGAAATAATAAGATTAGGATTAAAAATAAATTCTGAAAATTTAAAAAAGAAAGAAGAAGAAGAATCAAAATTAACAATAGATGACATAATAACAAATTTAAGGAAATTATGTTGTTCATGTATAATATATACATCAAGATATGCATTTACAATAAATTTACCGAAATTTTATAGAAAAGAAGAAAAAGAAGAATATAAATATTCACTAAGGAAAATTTCATATGATAATGAAATAAGTGATGGTCTTTATTGGGATATTGGATGGGTTGATCCTAAATATTCTTTATTTTATGAAACTTCTATTTTTACTGATTTAAATAATATTTTTCATAGAACTTTATTTTTTGAATATAATTTACTTTTCATTCAAAAATTTATCGATAAAAAATTGTATCTAAATATTTTTGAATATTTTGGATTTAGAAACAGTAATTTTATTGAAAATGATAGATTTTTAAATAAAGATGTTTTTATTCAATGCTGTAATAATTTATTTTTTGACCAATTTAATAATGAAAATGAAAATAATCAAGGAAATGAAAAAATTCTAAAAAAAAAATTTTTGGAATTTTTAAGTATTATTATGTGTGGATATGATAAAGAAAATAATATTTTAGATGACTCTATTTCTTTATTTTTGTTAAAGAAAAAAATTTCTTCTAATTTAAAAAATTTCCAATTTTTAAATGAATATTCTAACCAAAATTCTATATAAAATAACAGGAAATTGTTCCCATTTAATCTCAAATATATTTAACTAATTTTTATATTTTTTTTTAATTTGAATTTCCTTTTAATATTTAATAACATTGGTTGAAATTTAATGAATGATAAAAAAATCTTTTAAAAATTAAAATTTTTTTTTCTTAATACTCACAAAAATTTCATAAAACAAAAACAATAAAATAAATTTCCAGAAATTAAAATCAAAAACTATTTTTATTATCAAATTAAAAAAATCTTTCTCTATGTTTTTTTAAAAATAAAACAAGAAGAACTTTTATTCATCATTAAAATTAGAAATAAAAAGTTTTTCTAAGAACTTCCAATTAAAATAACTTCATCAAATTTTTTTGAAAATTGAATAATAAAATTAACTTTATAATCTTTATTTCCTTTTTTTCATTTCATTACCAAAAGCATTAATTCTTGTCGAAAAATGATTTTATAATTTATCTTCACCTTAAAAAATAAAGGTCTTGACTTTCTTTTTGAAAAAGAAAATTTTATAGAATCTTCGATTGAAATCTTACTTCTTCTTTTTTTTCTTCTCCATCTAATAATGATATTTTTTCAATGAAATGATTTTATCTAAATATTACATTTAGAAATGTCATTATTATTTATATAATGAGAATATAATTGAAAAATAAAGAAATTAGAAATTAATTTTTGTCAATTAAAAAAATGGAAACTGAAGAAAAAAGAGAAGAACAAAATAAAGAAGATGAAGAATTAACAAATATAGAAAACTGTGATTTTTCATCAAAAAAAAATAGAATAAAAAGTCCTCGTTCAGTAGAAGCAATATCATCATTAGGAATAGTTCATGATGATTTATATAAAAAATCATTTGAACAATTTAAAGAAGAAAACAAAGATATTAAAGAACTTCCAAAAAAGCTTCAAAAATATCGTTATGACTCTTTAGAAAATTTTAGAAAAAAAACATTAGAAGAAGTAAAAGAACAAAGATATAAAATAATTGAAGAAGAAGAAAATGGAAATGAAAATATTAATGAAGAAAAAAGTCAAAGAAAAAATAAATTAGATCCAAAAATGGAAAAATTACTTAAAGAACAAAAAGCAGAAATTGAAAAAATAAGAAATAAACAAAAAAATGATATTCAACAATTAATTGAATCTCAATTAAAAAAAGAAATTGATTTAAAAATTCAAAATGATAAAGAAAAAGAAAAAAAAGAAAGAGAAAAAGAAGCTGCAAAAGCTTTAAAAAAAAAAAGAAAAAAAGAACAAAAAGAAAAAGAAGAAAAAGAAAGAAGAGTTCAAGAAGAATTAAATAGAAAAATCAAAGAAAAAGAAGATTTAATTAAATTTAAAGAAGAACAAGAAAAAAAAAAATTAAAAGAAATGAAAATTTTAGAAAAAAAAAAACAAAAAGAAAAAGAAAAAAAAAATGAAGAAGATTTAAAGAAATTAGAAGAAAGGAAAAAAAAAATGGAAGAAAATTTAAAAAAAAGAGATGAAGAAATAAAAAAAAAAGAAATGGAAAGAGAAGAATATGAAAAACAACGTTTGAAAGAGAAAAATAAATTAAATGAAGAAAAAAAAAAACAAATACAAGAAAAACAATTAGAATTTGAAAAAAGATTAGAAGAAAATAAAGAAAGAGAAGAAAAAATAAAAGAAGATACAAAAAATAAATTAGAAGAAAAAGAAAAAAATTTCAATTTAACAATGGAAAAATTTTATAAAAAAAGAGAGAAAGAAAAGAAAGAAAAAAAAAAACTAAATGATCAAAAAAAAGAACAAATACAAATAACTTTATTAACACAATATAAGGAACATCAAAATAAAAATAAATTATATTTTGAAAGACAAATAAAATTGGATGAAGAAAAATTAAAAAGAGCAAAATCAAAAGATTTATTAAGTAGAAGAAAATTAAAAGATATAGATACAAGGTATTTAACAGCTTTAGAAAATAGAAATAATTTAGAAATAGAAGAAAAAAAAAGAAAAAGTCAAATTTTAGAAAAAATGGATGAAATAGATATTAGATTAAAAAAAAGAAAAAAATATAATGATTATGAATATTTAAAAAAACAAGAAGAAGCAAAAGTGAAAAAATATGAGAAAGATAAATTATTAGAAAGATTAAATAATCAACAAATATATAAAAATAAAAAAAGATTAAATGAATTAAAAGAAAAAGAAAAAAGACAAGAAAATTATCAAAAACAAAAATTAAAAATGGAAGAAAAAAGACAAGAAATATCAGAAAAAATACAAAAAGAAAAACAAAATGTAATAAATAAATTTGATAAATTAATGAAACAAAATAAAGAAATTGAACCTCAAATAATAAAAGAACTATTTCCTGATGATGAAGAGTTATATATTAAAATTAAAAGTATGATTGATCAAAAAAAAAAAATTTTAAATGAAGAAAATCAAAAAAAAAATAATGAAAAAATTATCCAAAAAAAAATCGAAGAATATAAAAATAAATTACAAAGACAATTAAATGATTTAATTCAAGAAAATAAAATTAAAGAAAATGAAAGAATTCAAAGATATGAAAATGCTAAAAATGACAATGAAAAAATAATGATAGAAAATAATAATCAAAAAGAAAGAATTGCTGAAAAAGTTAAAATTGATAAATTAAAAGATGTTATTGAACAAAAAATTAAAAATTATGAAAATCTATTGAGAAATAATAATTAAATTTCTAACTTTTTTTTAATTTTAGTTTAATTATTTTTAACTTTTTTAAAAGGATAAAATTAATTTAGAAAAATGTTATTTAATAAAATAATTTAAATTATTTTTGTTAATAATATATTATAAATTAGCATTAATATATTTTCATAATTTTAAATGTTGAAATGTATCATAAAAATTTAAAAGCACCAAAGAAAATTTTTTTATAAAAAACATTATAAATTAAATTTAATAAATATACACAACAATCAATATATATTATATATATAAAAAAACCAAATCATGGATTAAAATATGATAAATTAATATATATAGAAAAAAATATCATTTAGAATCTTTACTATTAGATTGATTACTATTATTACTTAAATTTCCAGAAAATTTAGTTTCAAAAGGACTAATATATTTTTTATGAGAATATCTTTCAAAAGAATTGATTCCTTCTCCTTCATCATCATATTCACTTTCATCATCTCTTTTTTCAAACATTTGACTTATAATTCCATTTTTTCCAAATTGAGGATGAGAATTAACATTTTTTGAAATTTCTTTTATTTTCATTATAGTCTCATCTGATAAATAATAATACATTAAATTAAATTTTAACATTATTTTATATATTAATAATTGCATTTTTTTAAATGCATATTTTGAATTATTACCTTCTATTTTAAATAAAAATTTCCTAATTCCTCTTATTATCACTTTCACATTTAAATATTTTAAAGATTTTAAAAAATTTTCTGAATAAATTACTTTATAAGGAAGAATTATTAAAGCTCTTTCTAAATCTATAAATCCTTCTGTATCAACTAATTTATCTAATAATATTCTAAAATTATTTTTTAAAGCTTCTTTTAATAATCTTTTATCAAGTATATTTTTATTATTTGTATTAAATAAAAAAAAAACACTTTTTCTCTTATTATCTGTTGATGAATTTAATTCACTTAAATTATTTTCTTCTGAATTATTATTTATTGAATTATCAGTTTCTGATGCTGAATTTTTATTTGATACTAAAATTTTTGTTTTTCGAGGTTTTTTAAATAAATGTAATTTTTCATATAATTCATATAAAGTTACTACTTTTTTTTTTTCTTTGAATTTCAATTCACAAAAAACTTTTCTTAATTCACTTATATAATCTTTAGTTAAGAAAATATATTCTTTTGTATTATAGGAAAGATTTTTTTGTTTATAACATAATTTCCAAAAATTTAATAAATCAACAAAGAAAAAAAATAATAATTGAATAGGAAGAAAAAAATAACTTACAATTAATTGTTTATAATATTTATTTTGTAAAATACCAGAATCATTATAAATTTTTTTTAAAAAAAAATCAAAACTAATATGATAATAACTTTTAATTAAAGCGAAAGGAAAAGATATAATTCCAATGATAAAAAGGAAAAGAAAATAAACAACAAGAATAAAAATGTAGAATGATTGACATAATTTTTGGGAAATAATTTCAATATTTCTGATTTTTTCTCCAAAAAAGAGTAAAAATAAATTAAAAGGTAAAGAAAATAAATTAAGAGGAGAAGGTAAAAAAATAAATAAACCATATTTTTCATCCCATCTTAATTTATTATAAGTTAAAATAAGCATTGCTCTACTTTCAGCATCAGCAACTTCAGTAGCATTTTCAAATAAATTATTAATAATACCAACAATTAAATTAAATAACATTATATTTGATAATGTTGTAAACATCATTAAACATATATATCCAAAAACATTTAAATTTGAAAAATCATCAAATTCTACTTGTCCAAATGCTGTTCCAAATAATGTTATAAAACCATTGTAAAATAAATTGAAATTTGGATTTGAATGTTGGAAAAATATTGTAAATATTTGAGCAAATAAAAATGTTATACAAATAACAATTAACATAAAAAAAAAAACATGAGAAAATACACCTATCATTATTCTTAAAAATGGACCATAAGTTGAAGTTTCCATTAAAATACAAAAAAATTTAATCCAAGACATTAATAACAATAATGATGCTATTATTCCTTCAATCATTTCATGTTCATTTTGAAATGTTTTGTTATGATTTTCTGAAATTAAGGTAGGAAAATCTATTAATAATAAAAAAACACATATCATCATTATTATTATACTTATTATTTCTAATTTTTCAAATTTTCTAGTTCTTCCTGTTTTATAAGCATATAAATTTAAAAAAATAAAATTGATAAAATATGTAACTAATAATCCATTAGCAATATATTCATGTTTACTTAAAATATAATGATTTTCTCCATTATAAGAAGGTATCATATAAACAATATATTGATAATAAAAAGTAATTGCAACAAAAGTTAAATTATCAAAAATATATCTTGTACTACAATTAAGTTTATAAGAATTAAATTGGAAAGTAAAAAGAGAATCAGAAGGGAAATAATTATTAGAAACAACAATATTAAAATTTTCAAACATAACATTAGTTCTAATTATTCTAGTCATTCTTAAAAATTTAAAAGTAGAAAATTCATGTCCAGAACCATACCATAATTTACTAACAATTCCACCAACATTAGAATTTCTTAATAAATTAAAAAATTTATTTTCAGCATAAATTTCAATTGCATTTCTATTTTTATGATCATATTGTTCTTTTAAATAAAAATTTAACATATCTTCATCTTGAATTGATGTTTGAATTTTTTCTCCTAATTCTAAAATTTCTTCTGCGACAGCTTGAGCTTTAAATAATATTTTTTTATTTAAATTTCCAATTTTTAATAAAAATTCTGCTGCTAAAGCAATAAATAATAAAGGTTCTCTACATTTTGTTATTGTTTCTTCGTGTGATGTAAAAACTAAAATATATGAAAATATTTTTGGACTATAATTTAAATTTAATGATCCTTCTTCTATACTACTTAATAAACATAATGCATCACATGCAAATTCTCCTTTTCTTAATTCATCTATTAATACTAATTGAACGTTTATTTTTATTTTACCTTTCTTAAATTTTTTTAAAATATTTTTTTCTATATTTTTCCTCTTATTTATTTTATCACTTTTCATTTCTTTCTTTTCATTTATTAAATTTGTCTGAATTGATATTTCATCATTTAATATTATTTTCTTTTCTTCTATATTTCTCTTCTTTTCTTCACTTTCACTTATTGAACTTTCTTCACTTTCACTTTCAATAAAAATATTAGTTTTATTATAATTTGAATTTTTATCTTCTTCTTCAACATGATTTGATATTATAGATAATTTTCCAGTTGGAGTCGAATTTTCTTTTGGAGGAGGAATAAAAAAACTTTTTCTTCTTTCTCTCGCTTTATTTACAATTAACAGATTATTGTTTGATGAGGCTTGTTTTTTTGGTGAAATTATTGAATTTCTTTTTTTGGAATTTTTGTTTGTTTTTACTTTAATTAATGATATTTTTTTTGATATATCACTTTCTTTTTGTTTTGGATTTTCTAAAAAAGAATCATTAACTTTATTTTTATTAAATGAAGGAAAATTTTCATTTTGAGAATCTAAAAAATTCATTTCTGAAGAATCATTATATAAAGGAAATTTTATTTGATATGATATACTTCCTCTATGATATTTATAATTTTTCCTTTTTTTTGAAATTGAAGATATTCCAAAAATATAATCAGATATATTTGAAGGTAAATTTTTATTTGGAATTTTTATTAATGAATTTTCCTTTTCCATTATAGTATTTTTTTTAATTCTATTAAAAGTTGAATTTTTATTTAATTTCCTGAAATTTTCAATTTTTGTATTTGTACTTAAACTATCTTCTTCAATATTATTTAATGTAGTAGTTCCTTCAGAAACAGTTTCATCATTAGAATTAATTGAACTGACTTTTTTTAAAAATTCAAAAATTTTAATTTCATCTTTAGGATGTTTAAAAGTAATTTCATCAATATCTTTAAATTTACTATTAACTTGTAATTTAGACATTATACCAATATATTCATCAGTATCAGGAGGAGGAGAATTTAAATAATCTTTACATTTTCTATATTTTAAAAGTTCTCTTGCTAATTTAAAATATCTTTTTATTAAACAAATACCCATATAACTAGCTTTCACATTATTTATATTTAATGCTCTTCCCATTATATCTATTGCTATATCTTCATCATATTCTAATGTTATTTCATATATTTCTAATGGAATATATAATGATTTTCTATCTGTTTTATATTGATCAAAAAAAAACATTACTAATTCTTTTAAATTACATTTAAAAAAAATTAATAATAAATCTTTTAATGATGTTACAAAATATAAATTAATTTCACCTATTAATTTTTCTAAATTATGATTTAATCTTCCCATTATTAAATTATAATTTGCTTCTTTTTCAGTTGGATTTGTATTATTATTATCCATAAATTTTCCTCTATTATTATCTTTAAAAAATTGATATAATTTTTTTTCTCCTTTCAAAGAATTAATTTTATTTTTATATTCATATCCTATTGTTTCTTTTAAATCAACATTTTTTAATTCAGATAAATTTTCTTCATAAATTCCCCAAAGATTATAAACTTGTTCTTCTGTTAATTTTTTTCCTAAATTTTTCCAAATTCTTCCTTCACTTAAAATAAAGCAAAATTCAATATTTTTCATAATAAATTCAAATCCAAAATAAAATTTTCTTCTTGCAGAATTATTTAATATTTTTCTAAAAATTAATATTTCACTTAAAGTTAAAGAACTAAAAGTTTTTTTTTCAACAGTAACAGATAAAAATTCATCAAAATTAAATCCATCTATAATATCACATTCAGAGATAAAATTTTTAAAATAATCATTATGTTTTTGTTTAATAATTCTAGCTTTTTCTTTATAACCTAATAAAGCTAAAAAAAGAAATTCAACATCATATTCTATATTTAATATATTATCATTTTCTACTATTAATGATTTAAATTGTTCTATTGTATTTTGTAAAAAAGATAAATCTCCAAATAATAATTCTTCTTCATTGTTATCAAAGTTTTTTTTTTTACTTTTCTTTTTATTTTCATTTTCGTTTTCAATTTTTGAAAAATTTATTTCTCCTTCAAGTTCTTTAAAATGAATATCTGTTGCAATCACTAATAATTTTAATATTATATTATTTCTTGTTATTATCATTAATTTCTGTTCTCTTTTTTTTTGTTCTGATAAATCATTCAAATTAAATTCAATATTTAAATTTATAAAATCTAAAATTGAATATTCAGGAAATTCTTTCATTACTAATAAAACATCAAGATAACTTCCATTTAAATAATATTGATATTTTTTTTTAAAATTTTCTATTTTTTCTCTGTCATGATAATTTGAAAAAAAAAAAGAATTTAAAATTGAAATATTTTCTGAAAGAGATTCAATTTCAGATAAATTATTTATATTTTTGGGAACATTAAATCCAGATAAAATTGGATTATTTGATATATATTCTAAAGATTCTCTTTCTTTTATTGAATTTATACTTCCTTTTAATGATTGAATTGGAAATTTTATATAATGTAAAATACTCGAAGATTTTTTTTTCTTTGGTGATATAAAAGGATCAATCATCTTTTTTCTTTCTTTTTTAAAAATTTATATATAAATATATAGAAATTAATATAATTTTTTTATTTTTTTGTTTTGGGATTAAACATTTATTTTTATTGAACTTTTTTATTTTATTTAAATTATTATTATTTTATAAACAATATTTTATTCATTTCCATTATTAAGAATAATATTTATAATAAATATATTTATAATAATCACTTCTACTCGAAAAATAATCATAAAAATTAGAAAATGATTAGAAAAATCAATAGTTTAAAAAAACAAATGAATTATAAGTTTCAAAAAACAAACCATCTTAACAAAAATTAAATTTTAAAAAAAATTTAAAAAAAACATTAATTATTATTTCAAAAACTCCATATAAAAAACAAAATAAAATAAAAATAAAAATGAGTTTTAACCGTTCTGTACTTCTCCCTTTTCAAATATATGAGCAAGCTCGTGCAACCTTTGCCAAATCAATAGCCGATTTGGCTCAGAGAAGCGAGAACATAATGGTATTGAATTCAGCAGGAGTAATGCCACTTCTCCGTTCCCTTCTTCTAGATCCAGTTCAATCTATCCAGACTAGCGCAGCACTGGCCATAGGACGTCTCGCTAATTTTTCAGAAAGTATTGCAGAATCAGTGGTTCAAAATGATATAATATCACAATTAATTTATTCACTCTCAAATCAAAATCGTTTTTATAAAAAATCCTCTTGTTATGTCCTTCGTGCTGTTGCTAAACACAGTGCTCAATTAGCTGAAGATATAGTTAGATCAGGTGCTCTTCCACCTTTAATTCATAATTTAAGCGATTTAGATTATCAAGTTAAAGAAGCTGCTGCTTGGTCTCTTGGTTATATTGCTAAACATAATAAGGAATTAGCAAGTCAAGTTGTTGAGGCAGGAGCCATTGAAAATTTAATTCTATGTTTACAAGAACCAGAAGTTTCTCTTAAAAGAGCAGCAGTACAAACATTATCGTATATATCAGATCATTCAGATGAATTAGCAGAAAAAATAGCTCATGCTGGAATAGATATAATATCTCATTATTTAAATTATAACGATAACCAACTTCGTAGAAACATATGTCTCCTTTTAGGTAACATTGCAAAGCATTCATTAGACTTATCTCTTTTAGTTTGGAATTCCTTACAAGATCCAAAAATACTTTTAGGTTCCTTAATGGATCCAGATCAAATAATAAAGAGAAATACTGCTTTTTGTATATGTGAAATAGTAAACAAAGATCAGCAAAACGCTCAAAAATTTGTGGATATTCATGGATTAGGAGTTTTAGTAGATTTCATAGCAAATGTGCGAGGAGAGCCTCGTAGATACGGTATAAATGCATTAGGATTCATAGCAGCACATGATGAGAAATTAGCAGAAGCAGCAATTGATGCTCAAGCTGTAACTTACTTAAAAGATGCATTAGAAAGTGAAACTTCACCTGAAATTAAAGGAGCTGCTTGCTATGCTCTTGGACAAATTGGGAAACATGCTCCTAAACATGCAGGTATGGTTGCTGAACAACAAGTTCTTGGATTAATGCTTTATAATGTTAATATTACTAGAGAAGGGGATGATTTAAATAAGAAAGCAAGAACTGCTTTACAAAAAATTATTTTAAATTGTAGAGATTTAAAAACTCTTGAACCTCTTATTAAAATCGCTCCTCCTGATATTCTTTGTGATATTTTAGAACAGTTTAGAAAATATTTGAAAGATGATAAAGATTTTAAAAGAGATTTTGTTTCTGGTGGTTTAAAGTATTTACAAGAAGTTAAATGTGATAAGAATTGTACTAAGGAAGTTAGTGATGCTATTGATAAGATTAATGAAAACTTCTCACAGGAAGTTATTAATATGTATAGTCCGTCATATGGTGAGAAATTGATTTCAGATTGGGAAAAGCAAAATCCTGTGGATTAAATAAAAAGTTTAAAATATAAAATTTAATTTTGTTTTTTTTTGAATCCTTAAAAATTGATTATAATTCAAAAATCAAAAAATTATAATTATAAAATCTTTGTTTAGTCTAGTTTAGTCTAGTTTATTTCTTCGTCAGATATTAAATTAAAGAAAGAAATCGTACATTTTTTATTCCATTTTTTTAATTTTTATTTTTCGTTATTTAAAGGAAAAAATATCTATAATATTTTAATTACTATTGTTATTATATAAAAACATTGCTAGATAGTTAGTTATTTTAGTGCTGCAAGCCGGCTATTTTATATTAATTAAATAAAAAAAAGAAGAAACCCAAGCATCTTACTCATATCTATATTCACAAAATATTATAAGTATCATCTTATTCATCTTTCTTATTATATTCTCCAAATTTATTAGAAAGTATTGAATATTTTTATTATTCTAAGAATTATTCAGGAAAGAAAGAAGAGAAGAAAAAGGATAATAAAGGAATTAGAGAAATTAAAAATTTTATTCAAGAATTATATAATAAATTTGGAGAATATAATAAGAAAGATGAATAAGATGATACTTATAATATTTTGTGAATATAAATATGAATAAGATGCTTAGGACCTAAGCATCTTATTCATATTTATATTCACAAAATATTATAAGTATCATCTTATTCATCTTTCTTATTATATTCTCCAAATTTATTATATAATTCTTGAATAAAATTTTTAATTTCTCTAATTCCTTTATTATCCTTTTTCTTCTCTTCTTTCTTTCCTGAATAATTCTTAGAATAATAAAAATATTCAATACTTTCTAATAAATTTAAATTTATTGTTTTCCTAATTAATCCTTCTAATTCATTCATTTTTATCTCTTAATTCTTTCATTATCTCACATTCCTTTATAATATGTTTAATGTTATTATCTTCTTTCTTACACAATACACATTTCTTATATATATCTTCTCTAAAACATCCTCAATGACACATAAATTTAAGTAATAAAAATTACCATTAACATACCAACTATATATTCTATCTTTTAATATCCTTCTTTTTCTCCTAATTCTTTTAATCTTTTAATTACATATTTTTTATTAAAAACACTAGAAGAAATATCCTCTGTATCTAATATTTGCTTTATTATTTTATCATACATTGTTAATTTTTCTTTAAAAATTTATTCATATTTCTCCTTTAATTTAATAATCTACATTCTAAATAAGTCTCTAAATCTGGTAATCCTAATGCTATTTTTAATCTAATGTTCTTATTGGTAATTTTAATAATTTATATGTTTGTCCGCATTTCTATTCTATTCAATCCAAGATTTTTGTTCTATGAATGCTGGCAAACCATATAATAATCTTGATTTATGAAAATATCCCAATTTTAACATAAGTGTTTAACGCTGGAGTATCTTTTATTTAAAACATAATTTCTTGTAAAATATTTTCCTATCTTCTTATCAATATTACAAACATATTTATTTATTTTCATTTTATCATTTATTGTTATTCCTAAATAATTATATTCTTTTATAACAGGATATCCTTCTATTTCTATTCTATCTTGGTTTAACATTTAATATCATTATTCCATTTTTTTTATTTACCTTAATTCAATTTAATTCACTCCATTTCTCTATTTTTTTAAATACATTTAATAATTGATTTATCCCTTCAAATAATATACATAAATTATCAGCATAAGCTAATATTTCATATGAATTTTGATTTAATTCTTTAATTAAATTATTAATATATAAATTGAATAACATAGGAGAAATTAAACTTCCTTGTAATACTCCATTATTCAATTAATACATATATTATTATGAGAAACTTTTAATTTTACTTGTGAATATAATAATTTTTTATACTATTATATCTTCTGAAACTTGATATTATAAATTGTCTTATATTTAATTTTCTCAAATAATCATTGGTTGGTTTTGATTGTAATACTAATAAATGAAGTTTAAAATAATAAAAATTTAAAAGAGGGTTTTTATCACTTGAAACACTAAAATCATTTTCACTAAAAATATGATTTCTAATATCAAAAATATCATTACTTGGTTTTTCCTTAGCAATTCTATAACCAGGAATATAAGGGATATAATGATTATAATTATTTATATTCATATTATTATTTTGATTAAATTGTTGATTATTAAAATTGATTAGGAATATTATTCAAATTATTTTGAGGAAAATTAAAAATATCATTTGATTGATTTTGTTGAAAATTATCATTAAATATTTCTTTAAAATATTGGTTAAATTTAAAACCATTATTGGGATTATTGTTATTTTCAAAAGGATTAATATTATTTCAAATATTTTTTTATTTTTCTGAAAAATATTTGATTCATTTTATTTTTCATTAACTTGTTGGGGATTGGGGATTGGGGATTGGGGATTG
>JAJJLU010000636.1:0-25804 GCA_023807065.1 Isotricha intestinalis | reverse complement strand
ATCCCCAATCCCCATAGTTAGAATAATTATATTTAAAAAATGATTATTATTTTCAAAAAAATAATTTAGAAAAAAATTTATAAAAAATTAAATGTAATGATATATCATAAGATAAACAAATAATATATTTAATTTAGGAAGAACGAAATAAAAATAAATAATAAAAAGAAAAAAAATAGATAAAAAAATAAAAAAAAAATAAAAAATAAAGAAGAATTTAGACAAAAAAATATATAGAAGAATAAATAGAGTACGATGTTTGGGCTATTAGGAGGGCTTTTTAATAAAAAATTAGATTTTTATTGAATGGTTAATTATTCATTTAATCAATTGATTTTTTTTCTCTTCTTCTTTATCATTTATTTCTTTATTACTTCATCTCTAATCCTTCTTCTTCATTTTCTCTTTCATTTTCTTCATTACTTAATTCATCTTTTTCTTTATTTCCTACTTTCTCTCTTTTTATACTTTCATATCTAAATAAAGTAATCACTTCCTTTAAGAATATTATGTTTTTCTTCTTATCATTCTTGACATTCCTCATTATCTTATCATCTCTTCTATTTCCTTCTTTTATTTCTTCCTCATTAGTAATATCTCCACTTCTTGATACTGATCATTTTTTATAATAATATAGCTTTTATCTTTTGTAGTTTATTTATAAGATTTTTGTTTTTTAAATTAGGCATTTAAAAAGATTTAATTTAAAATTAATTTATTTAAATTAGCTAATAAAAAAAATATATTTTCTATATAATTCTTATTTAAAAATTTTTTTATTTTGAAAAATTATTTCAAAAAAAAATAAACTACATACATACAGAATTAATCAAATGATATTTACAATGATATTATTTAATTGAATTTTTTTAATTCATTTTTAACTAAATCTTTAACGAAATCAACTTTTTTAGGATCATCAATATTATTTTGTTGAACAAAATCATAAATAATTTTATCTACATCAATTCCTTTATAAATATAAATTTTTTGGTTTTTATTTGTTAAATTAATATCAAGCATAAATAAAGGTTTATTAGAAAACAATTTTTTTTCTTGCTTAATAGGATAATAATTAATTTTATTATTTTTTTTAAAAATAGGGGAAGAAATATTTTTCTTATAATATAAATTATCTTTTTTTAAACTTTTTTCTCTTATTTTATTATTAAAATTACAAGTTTTGAAATAAATTTTATTTTTATAAATTAATTCTTCATTTTCATTAAAAGAAATATTTTTTGAATTTTGAAAGTCTTTTGAAGAAGAATATTTTGAATTTTGTAATAAATCTTTAAAAGAATTATTTATTGATTTTAATAAAGAATTATTTCTTATTTTTCTTAATCTATGAATTGAATTATTTCTTATTTGAAGAGTATTATTTTTTTCAAATTTTTGAAAAGAATAATTTTGAATGTCCTTTAAAGAACTATAATTTCTTGAATTATGTGCATTTTTACAATTAAATATTTTTGAATCATAAATTGTTTTAAAAGAATTGTTTTTTGACATTTCTTTTGTTTTTAATTGATTTTCATTATTCTTTAAACTTAAATCAGGTTTAAAAGAATATTCTTTTAAATTTTTAACTAGAGAAATATTAGAATTATTTTTCTTTAATTGTATTTTATTTTTACTTGAAAAATTATTAAAAAGAGGTTTTCTTTGAAAATTAAAAGAATAATTTGTTATTTGAGGTTTAAAAGTACATTCTTTTGTTTCAATTTTTATTTTTTCTTTTCTTAAATTATCATAATTTATTTGTTTTAAATTTTGAAATTTTGATACTCGAGAAAATAAATTTCCTTTTATTCTTTGATTATATTCATTATTAAGAATAGGTTTAAAAGTAAAATTTTGATTAATAAATAATTCTTTATTATTATTATAAATAGTTTGATTATTTTTTTTCCAATTATAATATAAAATAATATAATCAGTGAAAATTCTTTTAGATTGAATTGAATTAATAGTAAGAATATTAAACTTAAAATGATTTGATAATTTATTTATTGAAATAGTAGAAGATGAAGAAGTACTTGATAAACTTTTACTTTTATATGTTTTATTACTTACTCTATAATTTTCATCACTATTAAAAAAATGTAAATTTAATATTGATAAAGTAAATATAAATAAATTTTTAACTGGAATAAAATTATCTTTTAATTGAAGAAATTCAAATATTTTTTTCGCCATATTAATTTCTATTTCATTATCTTCATAATTTAAATATCCTAATTTTTTCATAAATAAAATATATTCATTATAATTTAATTTATCATAATAATTAATTTTGCCTTGCTTATATAAAATATCTAAAATATTTTCAAATTGTTTTTTATATTTATTATATAAAATCATTTTTGATTTTATACTTGATTTAATTTGAAAATTTTTAGAACAATCATTTTGAGGAATTTTATTTTTGCAACAAGATTCATTTAAATATAATCTATTAAAAAAATCACTTCTATCATTATTTGAATAACTTCTATTATTTCTTACTGATTTTATTTCAATAGTAAATTTTTTTCTTTTATTATATAATCTATTAAAGACATCTTCTTCTTTTTCTTTCTTTAAATCTATAGATGAAGTTAAAAATGTTTTATTTTCAAAATTTAATTTTTTTTCTTTTTTAATATCTATTAATCTTAAATCTTCAATATAATTTTTTAAATCATTTAATATTTTTTGATTTGGAAAATTCTTATATTTATCTATTGATTTTATTAAAGTAACAATATCATTTAATACATTTAAATTTGGATTATCTTTTTTACATAAAACTAAAGTTGAAATTGCCATATTCTCTTTCATTATTTCATCAAAATTTATTTCAATATTATTTAATAATTCATTATTATATAAAGATAATTGTCTTTTAATTTCATTTTCATCAGGTATACAATTGTCATTATATATTATTGAATTACTTGAAGTTAAAGTTAAAAAAATTTCTTTATTTTTTTCATCCATAATTAATCAATTTGAAAATTAAAAAACACATAAAAATATTTTTTTTTCAAATTAATATATCAATTAAATTATATTTAACTTCATATTAAAAAATATCATTTTTAAATGATTTGGAAGTTAAATAATTAGAAAAAAATGATTTTTCTTTATTTTTAAATATATAAAAATAAGTATTGATAATTAAAAATTAATATTAATTTTTTATGGCAAATTTAAATGACATTTTTCAAATGGATAAAAAGACAAATCAAATAGGAGTATATAATTTAACTCCAGTTGAAGCATTTCTTATAAATAAAAACCTTCCTTTTGGAACTAAATTAGTTTTAGAAAATGAATTAAAAAGAAAATTTATATCAAAAAAGAGAAAATCACCAAATAAAAAAAAAGGAAGTAATATATCAAAAGAAAAAAAACTCAAAGACTCAAAAAATATGTCGTATTCTAGAAATTCAAAAATAAAAAAAATTCATTTAAAATTAATATATAAAGGTAAATCACATGAAAATCCAATTTTTATGAATAAATGTAAGTGTTTAATGTTTTTATTTAAAATTTCATCTCAATTTGAATTAGAACCATTATTAATATATAATAAACCCTCAATAAGAGATATTGAAAGAGATGTTATAAAATGTAAATATGATTCATTTTATCAATTTAAATTATCAATAAGGAATTTTTGGTTATATCATTATAAAAATGAAGGAAGTAAAAAATTAATTCCTCAAATAAAGAAATTATGTTCTTTTTCAGAAAAAACTTTTGAAAATATTGAAAATTTAAAAGAAGATTTTTTACTTCAAAAATATAAATTATTATCAATAGATGAAAATAGTTCTTTATTTCAAGTTAAAACATTATCATCGAATTTAACAGTTGAATCAAATCCAGGAATAAATATTATTAGTGAAGGAAAAAATTCAATTTCACCTAAAAATAATAATAAAGAAAATAATAGTAATACAACTAATGAATCTATATTAAATGAAGAAAAAAATATTTTATGTGAAAAAATTAAATTTTTAACTCCTTCTCAATTACAAGGAATTATTCCCTTATTATCTGATTTTTTTAATAAAGTTGATAATGTTAATGATCAATATGTTGAATTTGATATTGAATTATTAAATAAAGAACAAACTCAAAAAGTTGAAATATATGTTAATAAATGTATTGAATCCAATAAAAATTCAAACATTAAAAATCAATATAATAATAATGTTTTTAAAATTGAAGAAGATGGAAAAAAAAGAAAAAAACTTTTATTAGAAACTATAAGTTCCAGTGGTTCAAATAAAAATAAAACTTTTAATAATATTTATGATGATAATACTAATAATATTGAAAAAAATAATTTAAATTTTAATCAATTAAATTTTGATAATATTGATAATAGTAAAAATTATAATGAAAATAATTATGAGAGTAATATTGAAAATAGAAATTTTAATAATCTTTTATTTACTGAAAATTCCTTTTTAAATCAAGCTTTAGATCAATCTAAAATTGAAAATACTACTTTATTTAATCCTTTAAATATTTCCGATCGAAATATTTCTAATCAAAATATAAGTTTAGATTATATTAATAAAAGCCCACATAATACAAGTCAATTAAATTTTGATGAATCTTTTGATTTTCATTAGTTTAATTGTTGTATTTTTAGAGTTAAAAATATAAAATTAACTTTTAAAAAATAAAAATAAATAATGGTTTTATGCTAATAATTTAATTTATAAACCTTTAAAAAAATTAAATTTAAAAAATCTTAAGATAATACAAAAATTTAAAAAAACCTTTAAAAAAAAATAAAGCTCAAAAAAAAATGTTATCCCCTCCTCAAAAAGACAATCCATCCTCAAAGCGTAAAATATTAAGTAGTACAACATCATTAAATTACAGAAGAATAGATTGTACAATATTAGAAGGAGGATTGAATGCAGTAATGGAAGATTTTTACTTATGTGAATGTGATCCAGAGCGTCGTAACCCAATATGTAAAAAATGTTTTAAAACATGTCATAAAGGACCTGGTCATATGGAAATAAAGCATTTTCACCAAGAATGTGTTTGTGTATGTGGATTTAACGCTCATCAACCAATGGATAAAGAACAAGGGAAAAAATCAGATGAAAAATATTCTAAAAAATGTTTATTTGGTGAATGGGCTTCTGAATGTAAATATAATATTTTTTTTAAAGATCCTAATGAAAATTCTTTTTATGTTTGTCTTCTTTGTAAAAATTTATGCTATAAAAATGCTAGAAATTTAATTAAAACTAGTACTGATTCTGAAGGAATTTCAAGTAAAAATTTCGTTTGTCAATGTAATAATCAAAATCATGCTAATATTAGAGTTTTGTTTAGAAAATTTAAAAGTATTTCTAAAAAAAATAATTTTAATAAAAAATATGATTTTGAAGGATTTACTTTTACTCAATTAGTTAATATTATTTTAAAGGGAAAACAATCTTTTGATAATATTTTTCATTCTTTTGAAGATAAAATAAATGAAACTATAGGTAAAATAAAAACTAATCCTACTTATGCTTTGGAAGAACATTCTTTTTTAAATGATTTACATTTTACAAGTAATATTTTATCTAATTATGCTATTAAAACTAAAAATGTTTTTATTTTAATTAAAAAAGAAAAAGATGGAAAAAATAATGATAAAGTTGATTTATTAAGTATTACTGAAAAATCAAAAGATGAACGTAATATTTCTAATACTTATTATATTTATGGAAAAAATTTAGTTTATTTTAGAGATGAAATTAAAAATATTTTAACTCCTAGTAAATATTTTTTAATTATGATGAAGAAATTTGATTATAAATCAAATTATATATGGCAATTAAAACAATTTTTAACAAATATATTTTATTCTTTTAGAGTTGCAAAAGATTTTGTCAAATTTCCAAATATAAAATATAGAGATATTATGTTATTAAACCCAATTCAAAGATTAACTTTAGTTTCAAATATTAAAAAATCTGATGAAATAAATGAACAATATTTAAGTTCTGAAGAAAATATTTTAGATAATGTAATTCAATGTTTACTTAAAATAGCAAAAACAAATGAAAAACAAGGTCAAATATATTTCATTTATAGTAAATTATATAAAATATGTGAAATATATGCAAAATATTCTTTATTTAATTATGAACAAGTAAATAAATTTTGTTCAGTCAATAATAAAATCTTATTTTCTTTTGGTTCATGTGTAAAAGATGATAGAAAAAATATAGAACAACAAAATTTAAAATTTAAAGTATTATCTCCAATGATGAAATGTATATTATATTTAGCATATTATTATAATGATCAAGTTTTAGCATCTTATTTAAAACAAGAAAGAAATTTAAAAAATGTAAATTTTTTTCATATGAAAACAGAAATATGTAAATTACTAATGAAAAATGTAATAAATTGTTTAACTTTAATACAAGAATTTATTCCTGATTTTGATTTTGAAGATTTAAAAGAAATGGATGAATCAAAAGATTCAGATTCTCCTCAAAGAAAAAAAAGAAATATTTCAAAAGTAAAATCAGTTTTAGAAAAAGAAGATGTTATTAAAGTAGCTTTTGAAGGAAGTAATATGAAAAGATGTTTAAGAAATATTGTAAAGTGTTCTTATACAATAATAAAATTAGTAGTTGGATTCCCTGAAAGTTATATGACAGGAATATATAGATTAACTAATAAATATGAAGAATATGCTTTTTATTATTATGATTCTGGAAAAATGACTTTAAATGAAATAGAATTAGTAAAAAAGTTAACTCAATATTTTGAACAATTAGAATCTAATTATTTTAAGCATCATACTAATTTTAAAAAAAATTCTGATGAAATTATTAATCAAATTAATGATATTTTAACTCAAGTTTTAAAAAGTTTAAATATTAATGAAGAAAAAAAAGATAATATTGTTATTCCTTCTGTAGATGAAGGTAAAAGTTTAATTGAAAACAGAAGTAAAATCAAAAGTACTTATAATAATACAAAAAAAATAAATTATGATGAAGAAGTTTATAAATTTTATATTGAAAGAGAAAAACCAATTAGATATAAAACTAATGTTGAATTAAATGAAGAAGATAAATTAAAAATATTAATTAATAAAACTTATGTTTTACAATCTATTTTTAAATCAATTAATATTTTTCATTCATTTAGTGTTTCAAATAATTCAAAAAATATTTTTTTTATGGATGATGAAATTTTCCATAAAATATTAAAATTAAGTTACTTTTATATTAATAATAATTTAGATAATTGTTTTATGTTTTTAACATCTGATTTTTTAAGTAATATTGAGTTTTTAAATGGAGAACAATTATTTAATATGCTTGATTTAGTAGAACATTGTTTAAAAACAATATATTTATATTCAGCTGAAATTCAAGTTAATTCTCAATTAATTCATTTATTAAAAATTTCTATTGTAAAATCAAGTAATTCAATATGCTTAATTGATAAAATTTTAAAAATAATGCAAATTATAGTAAAAATAAATTTCATAGAAGAACAAAATACAGTTAGAAAAATGAGGAAATTAATGATATTCTTTTATAGTAAATTAACAGAAGCAAATATAGATTTAAAAACATTATTAAATGGAAAAGACAAAATTCGAAATTATAAAACATTAAAAAAAACATTAAGAGTTTTAAATAAATTATTTGAAGGAAACGCAGTATTAGAAGAGAGAAGATTTATCGAAGATATATTAACAAAAAGAGAAATATTAAAAATATTAAAAAAGAATTTTACATTAGATATATCAATAAGAACAGAATTATTAATATTTTATAGAATAGTATATTTAGATACAATAATATTAGAAAGAAATATAAATTATTATACATCATTATTAATAATAGATCCTCAAGTAGCAAAAGTAGAAGGAAATATAGAAAATCAAAAATATTTAAGATTCTTTGAAAATTTAATGGTAAGTGGAAATAATCCTAAAACAATTGAAGTTCCTGAAGAAGCAAGAATATTAATATTTGAATTAAGAAATTTTAGAGGTATTATTGAAAGTAGAGCACAACATAATAATTTAGAAAAAACTAGATATTTCATTGAATATGGTTTAATTAAATGTATTTTAGTCTTTATGAATAAATTATCTAGTTATGTTTTCAATTGGTCTGGAGCTAATTATTTATTGTTTTATTTACTTATGCATTATTTTCTATGTTTGAAAAAATATATTATGGAACATCAAGAAATGTTTATTGATAAATCTGATAGAAAAACTTTTAAAAATCCTTTTAAAAATAAATTAGCTTCTTGGGGAAAAAAACATAAACATTTAATTAGTTTTACTTATTCTGAAGAAGAAATGAAAAGAGTTCAAGAAGATTATTTTAAAACTTTTTCTAGAAGTTATGAAGTATATAATTTTTCAGATATGAATAATTTATTACATTCTCATTGTCAGAATTTTATAGTAGAACAAAAATTAAATAAAGGAATGAAAGATTTCTTTGAGAAAAAAAGTGAAATATTTGAAGAAGAAGAAATAGAAAAGAAAAAAGAATATTTATCATCAATGAATTTAATGGAGTCTCAATTTCAAGAGAATGTATTTGATGTAGTGATAAAATATTATAATGATAAAACCAAAATAGAAAAAAGTACATTTTTCAAAGTATTATCAGAAGATAACATATATTACAATTGTAATTATCGTTTCTTATTAATAAAAAATATATTATTCCTAATGAGTAACTTTCAATATGAAGCTTCATATAGAGATTATTGTATGTGGTCTCTTTTTCGTCTTTTACAATATGATACAAGTATGACTCAAAAAGCTTGTTTAGAATTATTAGAAAAAAAAAAAAAATTATTAAATTTTGATTATTTCATGCAAAATTTCACTATTCATATTATGAGTATATTTATTAAAAGCTTAAATCCAAGTGTTATTATGGTTAGACATGATTATTTTCTTACTTTAATGATTGTTAAAATATTAAAATATTTCTGTGAAGAACATAATCAAGATTTCCAAAGAATTTTTTTCATAAAAGAAGAAGAAGATGGTATTGTTCTTCATTATAATCCAAAACAATATGATATGAATTTAGAAGAAGAAATTATTATTTTTATGGAAGAAAATAATAAAGAAGATTATACTAAATTATTAGATTTTATTGGTGATGATAGAGAAGATGAAAATTATGATGAAGAAGAAGAAGATAATATTAAGAATAGAAAACCAAATCCAGATTCAGAATGTATTAATTTACATGAAGTAACAAGAAGTGAAGAAAATTTAAAAGAAATTCAAAAAAATAAAGCAAGTGTATTTGAATATATGTTAAGTATATTAGGTAAAATAATTTTATTATCTGAATGGATTGATCCTAAATCTTCAAAAGAATTAGATGATTATTATTATGATTTATATTTTGTTATTTTAGAATTTTTAATTGAAACTATTCAAGGAACAAGACCAGAAAATTTACAAACTGTTTTTCAAAAAGATAATCAAGGAAGACATTTATTTGGAACTTTCTTATTAGATATTCATAGATTAATGTTAGAAGAAAATGAAGATGAATTATCTTATCAATGTAGAAAAGATATGATGGATTTTTTAATGGCTTTTATTGAAGAAAGTTCTACTCCTGCAATTGGATTAGTTGAAATTTCTTCTGTTATTTTACCAATTTCTATTTTAGAAAATATTGTTTCTATTATGAGTCAATTATATGATTCTATGATAAAAAAAAATGATGAAGAAGAAGATGAATCAAAAAAAAATTTTAATTCTAATAATAATAATAATAATAATAATAATGATAAAAATAATGAGAAAAACAATGGTTCATATATAATAAATAATTTGAAGAAAATATATAAATTTTCTCCAGAAATGAAAAATTATTTTACAAAATTATATTTCGATGATGTAGATTTAGATCAAGATATTCGTTTTTCTTTAGCAAATAGAATGTATCAATTTTTTAAATTTTTTGGAACAGAAGATGCTTTTAAAAATCCAGCAGTATGTGAATTTTATTTAAAAATGTCATTATTTCCAGAATCAAAGATAGTAAAACAATATAATTCATCAAATAAAACAATGGAACCATCATCAGGAATAATAGATCCAAAATTTTTTGATAATTATTTATGTGTTGCATTCTTTGAAAGTATAACAAGAATGGTTTTTGTTAGTAAACAAGGGAATGATAAACCAGTTAGAGTTATTTTTACTTTAAATCCAATGGCTCCTTTATTATCTAAAAATACAAAAGAAGATTTTGTTGAAAATGTTGGAAGAAGTGATAGATACATTAAGTTAGTTTCTTTAATGGAAAATTGTGAATTTTTCATTGAAGAAGTTACTTATAAAAAAAGTCAAGGTAAAGATTCTTCTATAATTAGATTTATTAATGATTTAAATTTCTATCGATTTGAAGTTTGTGGTTTCTTAATCACTGTTATTATTAATATTATTTTATTAAGATGTATTAAAGGAGAAGGAAAAAGATTATATGGAGATCCTAAAGTCGATGTTGGTATTAAAATATTAGGTTTAATCAATTTAATTTTTAATTTCCTTGCAACAATATTATGGTTATATACAAAATTCGGGGTTTATTATTTAGCAGAAATGCAGAGAATATTAAAAAAGAAAAAAAATGAAATGGATGAAGAAGATAATGAAGGTGAAGAAGAAGAAGAAATTGATTTATCAATATGGGAAAAAGTATATGCAACTTATATAGTATTATTTGGAAAAGGAAAATTATTTGGATTTATATGGAACATGGCATTTAGTTTAGCAGGATTTTTAACAGAAAATTATTTTTTTTACATATGTCAAATATACGGAGTTGTAAATTTAAGTCAAACATTAAGAAATTTAGTATTATCCTTTAAATTAAAAATAAATCAAATCGTATCAATATTATCTTTAATGTTTATATTAAATTTAATATTTGGTTGCATAGCATTTTTTAAATTTTCTCGTGATTTCATTCGGGAAGTTCCTTCAAGAACGCCTCATCATTATCCAAATCAATTTCGTTTCCTAAATGATATAATAGGAGGAGTATTCGTGGAACCAGCAGCAGTAGAATCAGAGTGTGCAACCTTGCTCTTCTGTTTCGCAACGCATGTTGATTATGGTATGCGTTTCGATGGTGGGATTGCAGACAGAATGGAACCAACATCATTCACTCATTATCCAGGATATTACCTTGCCAGATTCTTTTATGAAGAAGGATATTTTATCAGTTTAGTTATTCTAGTCTTGAATATGCTTTATGGTATTGTTATTGAAGCTTTTTCTGAATTGAGAAGTAAGGAAGAATTCATTGAAAGAGATAAGAAAGAAATTTGCTTCATTTGTGGTATTGATAAGGAAACTTGTGAAAAAAAAGGAGAAAAATTAGATGAGCATATGGAGAAAGTTCATAATATTTGGACTTATGTTGAATATATGCTTGGATTAAGGTTTGTTGATATTCAAGAAACTAATGCTATTAATTCTTATGTTATTGAAAGCTTGGAAAAAAAAGAAATTGCTTGGTTTCCTTATGATGAAGCTGCTGATTAAAGTTTTATTTTTTATTTTTATTTTTTTTTTGATTGCTATTTTATAAAGGTTTTTTATTGGAATTTTTCTATACTTTTTTTATAATTTTTTTTATTGTTTTTTCTTTAATTTTTATAAATGTTTTTTTAAAATTTATTGTTTGATGTTTATATAAAAATTTAAAAATATTTTAAATTATTTACAAATATAAAATAACTTAAAATATCTAATTTATATATTGTTCTAAAATAAAAATACCAAAATAATTTGCCCTAGAATAAAATATCCTATTTGATAAAAAATTTATATAGGTTTTTTAATATAATATTCATAATCTTTAAAAGTTTTTTTTTGATAATTTTCTTCAAATTCCTTCAAACTAATAATATCATAACCTCTATTAGGATCAATATTTGCTAAAATAAATTCATCATTATTATTATCATAATTTTTAATAACATAATTGCCTCTTGAATTTTTTAAAGTTTCTTCTAAAAGAGATAATTTTTTTAATTTTTCATTATGTTTTTCTCTTCTTAAATTAATTTGTTCTGAAATTACATCAGCTTTAATTTCTTTAAATAGAGTAATATCCTTATTATCAAGACATTTTCTCATTTCTTCATATTGTTCTTTGAAAGTACTTTCATCTTTTGAACTATCATCATCATTTGAAACTCCAAACAATGAATTTTCTTCATTTATTTTTTTTCTTTTTTTATCATTTAATTTATTTTCTTTTATTGAAGTATATTCACTTTTTGAATTCATTGATAGATATGTTCTATGACTTAAAATACTTTTATAATCTTCTGATGTCTCTGATTGTATATTTTTCTTTTGCTCTTCATTAATATTTAAATTTTCTAAATTTTCATCTTTCACATTTATTATTATATCTTCTTCTTTTAATTTAGGAGTTTGATATTCTATTTCTTTCGAAGGAATTAAATTATTAAAAGTATTCATTTATTATAAAAATTTAATATCTAAATTAAACTTACAAAAGTTTTACATAAATAGAGTGATGAATATTAAATGATTATTAATTTAGAAAAATGAAGTTAATATATTTTAATAAAAGAAATTTTTAATTTCTTAAATGACTCAAAAATCAAAAATTAATATTATTTTAAAAAAAAACTGATATATATTATAAAATAATATATGGATACCCATATTAACATATATATTATTAAATCATATATAATTATTAATTAATATTTTATGAATTCTATTTAATATTCAATTTAAAAAGAATAAAATAATTTCTATATAAATTAAATAATATAAAAATATCAATTAATTAATGAATCAATCTGGTCAAACAGAGCCAGGAGAAATTGTAGAAATAAATCAAAATATAATTGTATAATAATTAATTTACAATTAAATTATTAAATAGGATGAAATTAACAAGATTGAAAATAGTGATTCTGAATCAAATTTTTTTAAAAATGAATATTTAAATAAAAAAAGAATAATAAATGAAGAAGAGAATAAAGAAAAAAAACAAATATTATGCAAATATTTCAAAAAAGGAAATTGTAATAAAGGTTATAAATGTATATATAGTCATTCAAAAAATAATACTCCTTGTAAATTTTACCACTTATATAAAAATTGTACAAAAAAAAATTGCAAGTAAAAGAATATTATTTATTTAATTAGGTATTCACATAAAGAAATATCAGGCAAAGAAAAAAAAAGACTTGAACAGCAAATATTATTTCAAAATAAACATAAATTAAAAGTTGATAAATTGTCAAAGAAATATAAAGATGTCAATAGTATTGTAAATGAAAGTAATTTAAATAATTCAGGGTTTTATGTTCCTTTTTATTATTCTTATTTAATTCCTTTTAATGTAAGTAAAAATATAAATAATCAAAATCCAGTTAATTATATAAATCTTAATCAATCAAATCTAATTACATTTTTATATGATTAAAACCAAATAAAAGTGTATAATAATATGAATTAAATTAATCGCTTAATAAAATAATAAAATAAGATTTATTCTTCATTTATTATTTTCTCAAATCGTATTTATATAAATAAATAAACTTAAATATTAAAACTCTTTTAAAAATTATTAAAAAAAAATTCAAATTAAAAATTAAAATAAAATTGAATTTATTTTTAAAATAAAAATAGGAAAAAAAAAAATATCAAATAAATAAAAAAAATATGTCAGAAGAAGAAGAAAGACATACAACTATTTTAGGAATAAGAATTCCTGAATTAACATTAGAAAGAAAAATACGATTAATAATCATTACAATAGGATTAATAGGATTAATAGTAAATACAACAACAGGATTTTCTCTTCCAGTATATGATGTAGAATGTGTAGAAGATTTAACTTTTAATGCCACTTCAAAAATAAATAATTTTTTAAGAACTCATTCAAAATTTTCAATATTCATAAAATCTTTTTTTTCTGTTTTATTCGATTCATATTTAATATATACTTTTATTTATTGGTCACTTTATAGTAAAAATTTCAGATTTTTAATTACAATATTATCAAATATTATTGTTTATCAAATTTTAAAACAATTTTGGGAAATTAAATTGCCTGATGAATATTTTTGGAATGAAAAACATTTATTTTCTATTTTTATTAATTATAATCAAACTAATAAAACTTTTTATGCTTGTGAATTAGCTTTAATTATTGTTGCTGCTTTAGAACTTAAAAGATTAGGAAATAATGTTTTTTTTTGGATTGGATTCTCTTTATATATGATTGAATCTTTTCTTATGATTTGCTTTAGAGGACATTTCCTTATTGATGTTTTTACACCTGGATTTTTAGGACATTATTTATTTATTATTGTTGAATATTTTGTTCAAAAATTTCTTGGGAATGAAAATATTGATATAAATCATATCAAAATTTCTTCTTCTCAAAAATAATTGAATTATATATTTTATAATATTTTCATTTCATATGTTTTTGTTTATTAAAAGATTTATATTTTTTTATTTTTATTATTCAAAAATTTATACTTATAATAGTATATATATTAACTTAATAAATTAAAAAAAAAATTTTTATTCAAATTACTCCAATCTATAATTAGCAAATAATTTATATTTTTCTTTAAAAATATTTACAAAATATTTCCTTCTTTAAACTAATAATAATAATAATAAAGAAAGAATTGAAAATAAAAATCAATTAAAAAATGAAAGAAAATTTAAGTTAAATAATTAATATTATTCAGGTAACAAAGTCAAAAAATAAAAAGGAAATTGAACAATATTTTGATTAGGAAATAAAGATAAAAAACTATCTTTATAAACATTAGGAATAATAAATTCCCTAGGTAAATTATTATTATTATTAACAATATCAACTTCTTTATTTTCATAAACAATTTTACTAGGATAATGATTTAAAAGTTTATTTTTTCCTTGAATGTTAGAATAAGTAATTTCACAAATTTTTTTTGAATTAGTAAAAGACCATTTATTCCCATTAAACATATAATAAAAATAAGGAATATAATAACTATTAGTGAAATTAATAAAACAATAACCAAAATTTTTAAATTGATTTGAATCAGTTGGTAAAATAAATATATCATATGTTCCTCTAAAATTTTGATCTATAATATTAAGTAAAATTTCCCTTGTAAATTTATTAGGAATATTCTTTATCATTATTGTTGTTCTTCTATCTTCTAAATTTAAAACTTTTATCATATCAACTTTTAAACCTAATTTTTCATATAATTCATCATCTATATTTTTATCTTCTAATGAATTATTATTTGAAATACTTATTTTATTGTTATTATCATCAAAATTATCTTTATTAAAATAATTAAATAAATATGATATTGAATTAGTAGAATTATTTTCTATAAATTTATTTGAAACTTTATATGAATCTAATGTACTAATACTTAATGAAGTTTGATTTTTTATATTTTCATTTTGTTTATTTTGAAATACTGTTGATAAAGAAATATTTAAACTATTACTTAAAGGATTTTTAGTTTCTTTTTCTTTTTCTTCTATTTCTTTGAAAAAATCAGAAAAACGAGATTTTTTTAAACTTTCTTTTTGACTTTTCATTTTAGGATAAAAATCCGAAAGAAAAGTTTCAACAGAACCATTATCTATTATTTCAGAATTTGTTATATTTTTTTCTTCTTTAATTGTATTTTCATTTTCTTTTGGATTTTCTTTTTCTTTTAGTGGATTTAATGAGATTATTAAAAAATCATTATATAAACCTATTTCTTTTGCTTCATATTCTTCTTTTTTATTTTGATTTAATTTCATTTTTTTTAAAACAAACAATTATTATAAATGAAATAAAAATATATAAAAAGGATAATTAATATTTAAGTTTACCATACTTAAAATATTTAAAAAATCCTTTTAATTTGATAAACTAATAAACTATTTATCCTATATTTAAAAATAAATAATTATTTATAAATTTTAAGAACTTAAAATTTCATTATTACTAATTTTAATTAAATCATCTTCATTCATTTGTTTTTCTTTAGAATTATGTAATATTAAAAGACAAGCATCATCAAGTTTAAAATGTGCAATAAAAGCAAATAATACATATAATAATATTCCTATCCATAAAAAAAGTTGATATATTATACATTTAATTTCTTTTTTTCCTATTAATACCAAATCATATATCATACTTATTCCATATATTCCCATTCCAGAAAAATTTACTATTAAATCTAATTTATATGTTAAATGATATTCAAGCTTTTTAATTATTAATAATATAAATTTTACTAATGGCCATAAAGTATTTATTATATAAATTATTATCCAAAGACTCAAAAGAAATTTTTGAGAATCATTTAATTTTTTAGTATTTCTTGTTGATATACATGCACAGAATAATATAAGAAAATTCCATATAAAATTAAGAATAAAACTTGAATAAACACAACATTTAGTACAACATTTCATTTATTTTTTTTTTTTAAATTATTAATTAACTTTTCCTAGTAATTAATTGTAAAAAAAATATAATAATTAATATTTCTTAATAATAAATATAACAAAATGAAATATAACATTCATTATCAATTATTATCTCCAAGTAAAATAAAAATACCAAAATCAACTCAAAATTTTTATGAAACATTAAAAAAAAATATTAACAATAAATATTATATAGATAAAATAATGAAGAAAGATGAAATAACAAATGTAATAAGTAATATATTATTAAAAGAAGAGAGAACATTACCTGAATTATTTATAATAAAAACTTATTTATCTCAATTAAAAAAATTTATGGATATTTTAAATCCAAATGAATCTCAAATTTCAATTGATGCAATATTATTGAAAATAAGTCGAGAACTTCAATTAGAAAAATTTCAAGAAAATACATTTTTAATGAAAATAGGAGAAAAAGGAAAAAATTTTTATGTTACTTTATCAGGTTCAGTAATAATATTAATACCTAAAGAATTTGAAATAACAATGAATAGAGAAGAATATATAAATCATTTAAAATTATTATATAATAATAATGAAAGTTACTTAATGAATAAAATTATTTCTGCAAATAAATCTATATTTCCAATTGATAAAGAAGAATATGAAATATCAGATTCAAATTATGAAATGAATAATTATTCAATAGATAAATATTTATCAAAAATAAATTATGAAGAAATAGAAAATAAAGAAGAAGAAAAGGAAAAAATTTTATTAACTTCCCAAAAAAAAAATTTAAATTATTTATTTAAAAAATTCCAAATTAAATGTTATGGTTATATTAATATAGTTGAATTAGGTCATGGAAGTATATTCGGAGAAACCGCTTTAATTAATGAAAATAATAAAAGAACTGCTTCTATATTCGTTAAAACAAATTCTGTTTTTGGAACTTTAACTTCAAATGCTTTTAAAGATTTAATGAAAGTATTTTTAGAAAAATCAAAAAAAGGAAAAATTTCTTTTATTTTTAATACTCCTTTATTTAAAAACTTATATATTACTGAAATTGTTAAATTATTTTGGAATTATTTTGTTGAAAAAAAAATGAAAAAAGGAGAATATTTATTTAAAGTTAATGAAGAAAGGAAAGAAATATATTTTATTCAAAAAGGAAGTTTTAAATTAATATTTCCTCAATTTTCTTTAACTAAAGCTAATTTTATTATTTCTGAAATTAAAAATTTATATAATGATGATAATAGTAATTTTTCAAGTGAAACTAAAGATATTATTATTTCAACAATTAATTATGGAGAAATTTTAGGAATGGATGATTGTATAATTAAAGATAATATTTATTTTTTAAATGCTTTATGTGAAACAGATAATACTGTTTATTTTAGTATTAATATTAAAGTAATTCATTCTATTTTAGATAAATATCAAGAAATAAAAGAAAATTGGAAATTATTGTGTGATAAAAAAATTAATTTTATGTTAGAAAGATTAAATAATATTAAAAGATACTTTATTAATAGTATTGAAAGAAAAGTAAAACTTAATTCAAGTAAAAATAATTTATCTCGAATTGAAAATTGTTTTAATCATAATGAAAAAAATGATACAAGAAATAAAAAATTAAAAACAATTTATGTTGGACATTTAGATTTGAAAAAAATAAAGTCTAAAATAAAAAAAGAAAATGAAATTTTAACAATAAGAACAAATAATTTATTAACAAAAAGAAAAAGTTCTAAAGGAATAAATGAAGGAAATACTCCGATTAAAAAAATATTTCCAAAAATTACTTTAAATAAAATTAAAATTAATGAAAAATTAAATTCTTTTAATTTAAATGAAAATTCTTTTGAAAAAAATAATACTCTATTTAATAAAAAAAGTTTATATAAATTATGTAGATTTAAAGAAAATAAATCAGAAGAAAAAAATAATATAACAAAATTTCCTGAATTTGGTTCTCCATATTTTAAAAAATTATTAGAAAAAGATGATATAACTAAAATTTTATTTAAAAAGAAATTATCTAAGAAAATAGAAAAAAATAATAATTTTTTTTCTTTTAAAAGTTTAAGTAATTATGATAAAAAAGATATTCTAACATCTTCAACAAATAATATTTTTTATATAAAACCAAAAGGAAAAGAATTTGAAAAAAAATTTAATAAAAATATTTTATCTTCATTTCGTATTCCTCGTAAATTCAAAGAAAAATATTTAAAAAATTTCCAATAAAAAATATAAATTTATTTAAAGTAAATTAATAAAATGAAATTAATACTTTTATATTGTAAATGAATAATAGTATTTTATTTATTTTATAAAAAAAATTTATATATAAATAAATTTAATAATTAATTAATATATTTTTTAATTTCATTATTACTAACATTAATTATACAATTTTTATTCATTTCTTTAAACATATCAGTTAAATCTGTTTTATTAGTAACTTGAAAACCATTAATATTTAAAGAAGTTAAAAATTCACATCTATAAAACATTAAATTCATTTTTTCAACCTTAGGAGTTTTAAAATTATTTAAATTTAATTCTTTTAAAAGTGAACATCCATTAAACATCTCACCCATATCAATAACATTATCAGTTTTAAAACTAGATAAATCTAAATTTTCCAAAGATAAACATCCTTTAAACATTGAGTTCATATTATTTACATTTATAGTATTAAAATTAGATAAATTTAATTTTCTTAATAAACAACAATCAACAAACATATTTTTCATATTTATGACTTTTTCAGTATTAAAATTACTTAAATTTAATTCATTTAATTTAGAACATTGAAAGAACATATCTGACATATCAGTAACATTATTTGTTTTAAAATTAGAAAAATCTAAATTAGATAAGTTATTACAATTATAAAATAATCCACTCATTTTATTTACTTTTTCAGTATTTTTTGGTAAAATTATTTCTTTTAAATTAATACAATTTCCAAACATTCCACTCATATCAATTAAATTATTACAATTAAAATTTGATAAATCTATTTTATTTAAAGAAATACATTGATAAAATACTGAAATTGCTTTTGTTACTTTTGATGAATTAAAATGTGATAAATTAATTTCTATGAGATTTCTACAATTTGTGAATAAATAATTTATATTTTCTAAAGGAGATTTACAATTAATTTTAAAATCAAATTGATTATTTGCTTCATATTTATATTTAGTTTGAAATTCAATTTTATTATTTCCTATTAAAAATTCACAATTTTCTTCAATGAATTTTATATTTTCTTCATATCCATGAATTAATCTAATTTCTTTTTTTGAATCATTTTTATTATCCTTAAATTTACATATAATATAATTTTCTTTTACAGCTCTATCAACTTTTTTTTCTTTTTGATTTATAGAATCTCCTCCTGCTATAATTACTTCTTTTGGTTTTTCTTTTTTTAGAGTTTTTTGAGTATTTCCTGTATTTTGGGTATAGGGTTTAGCAGGATTATTAGATGCTGGATTCTTAACTTTACCTGGTCCACTTCCCATTTATAAAAATAATTAAAAATAAACTTCAATTTTCCCTTAAATATTTTATATAATGAAAATTAGACAAAAAAAATAGTTGATTAATTTATTTTTTAAAATTTTCAAAATTAATTATCTTATTGATATATTTTTATTTTTTAGTTATTAGAAAATATAAGAATTTATTAAAATTATATATAAAAAAATAAATAAGAGAATAAAATTAATTTTTCTATTATTATATTATTTTAAAAATCTATATCATATCAAAAAGAAATATATAAATTAATCAAAAAGCATAAATTCTTCATTTTCTTTAAATCTAACATTTCCTTTATTTTTATTATTTTTTATGGTTTTTTTTTCTGTAAGTAAATTATTTAAAAATTTAAATTTATTTTTCTTTTTTTTATCACCATAAATTCTTTCAATAATATTAATTATAGTTTCTGAAATTTGTTCAGGCATATTTTTATTGATTAAAGTAAAACATTCAGTAATAATAGAAACTCTTTTTTCTTCACTTCTACTAGAATATTCAGAACAAGCAGAACGAGAATCAGAATCTTTTACATTTGTATCTAAAGGAATTATTTCTTTTTTAAATATTTTATTAAATAAAATATATAATATATGTATTGAAAATAAAGTAAGAAATATCATTACTGATATCACGGCAAAAATATAATATAATATATCTATTGGTTTAATTGGCATTTTTTTAAGTTTTATTTAATATTTTTTTATTCATCTTTATTTTTTAAATTAATTATTTTTATATTTAATTTAACTTCTTATTTTAGGATTTCAAATAAAAAAATTATAAATAAAAAAAAGAAATTATATTAAGTATTTTAAATAATTCAAAATTTAAAACTTCAAAAATTTAAAAAAATATAAAAATACAAATAAAAAAATTTTTATAAACAATGAAAGAAAATACAAATGAAATAAAGATTGAATCAAATACAGATAATCAAAAACTTGAAAATTTAATAGAAAAAAATGATAATATTCTTTTAGACCAAAAAAGAAAGAGAATAATATTAGATTCAACAATAAATGACATTGATATAGAAATGAAAAAAAGTCCTTTATCAACAATGAATATAAATCATTCAAAATTAAATTTTTTTCCAAATGTAACAGAAACAATAGAAAAAAAAATGTCAATTGATTTAAATGAAAATCAAAATAATAATTTAAATAATAATAATAAAAATGAAATAGGATGTAATTGTAAAAATAGTTTTTGTTTAAAAAGATATTGTGAATGTTTTACAAGAATGAAATATTGTAATTCTAATTGTCAATGTAAAAATTGTTTTAATACAATTTTGCATGAAAAAGAAAGAAATGAAGCAATTAAAAATTATATAATTAAATCTCCTATTTCTTTTAAAAAAGTTAATATTGATATGAATAATTTATGTTGTTATTGCAAAAAAAGTAATTGTTTAAAAAAATATTGTGAATGTTATCAAATTGGAATGAAATGTTCACTTAATTGTAAATGTTTAGATTGTAAAAATAGAAATAATTTTGATAAAAAATTATTTGAAATTAATTATGATAATAGTTTCAATAAAAATAGATTTTATTCTTTTGATGATAATGATAATGTAATTAAGAATAATAATTATGTTAAAAATTTTGAAAGAAAAATTATTCAACTTCAAAATAAAGTTATTATTGATAATTATGATATTAAGAATGATAATAATTTAAATAATAATAATATTATCATTAATTCTAACTCTGCTTTTTCTTATAATTCTAATTCTTCTTCAAAAGATGTTGATAAAACAACAGAAGACAATTAAATAAAATTTAATATTTTTTGTTATTGATATTTTTATTTATTTTTATAATTTATTATAGTTATTTTTGATATAAATATTATAAATTTTTCTATTTAACCTTTTGAAATTTTATTTTTAATGAATTTAAAAACATTTTTATTTTCTAAATTAATTCAATTATTCATTTTTCACTTTTAAAAATTTATTTTATTTACATATTTTATTTTAAATGACAGATAATTTCAATAAAACTTTAGAGTTATTAGAATTATCTTTAACTTCAAAAGATGATAATAATAAACAATTAGAAATCTCACAAAAATTAAAAGAATTAAGTAAAAATAAACAAGAACATATTACAATATTAATAAAGGCTCTTTCAATTAATATTTATAATACATTTAATATAAGTTTAGAACTTCATGAAAGTATATCAATTTATTTAAAAAACTTTATTCAATCACAATTAACTTTTATGGATGAAAATGAAATAAAAGATTTATTATATTCTCTTTTTGATTTAATGTTTAATTCAGGTGAACCTAATTTAAATGTTATTTCAATTAATAAAAATTTAAATGAAATTATTGAATTAGTTATTACAAGTAATGCTTTTCTTTCAAATGAAAAAAATCTAGATGAAATTTTAAGTTATTTATTAAATGAAATTAAAAATAATAATAACTTTATTATAAAAGCAAATAAGATTAATTTTGTAATTCTAATAATTTCAAGAAGTAAATGTATTCGTAATGTAAATATAGAAAGATTTATAAAAAATTTTCTTTTTAATATTGCAGATGTTATATTTTCAAATGTTGACAATTATATAAATGTAGAATCAATTCAAATAGAATATTTTTTTGTTTTAGATTTACTTTGTAATATTTTTAATAATATATTTATGAAATTAAAACATAATTCAAATAAAATACAAATTTGTTTTGATTTTGTAAAAAAATATAATCACATTATTTATAATTTTATAACATTTAAAAAATTAGACGAAAAAAAAGAAAATCAGCAAATAATCAATTTTTCAAATAATTTAAAACTGAAAGAAAAATTAAATTCATTGAAATCAAAAGTATTTTTAATATATTCTTTTTTACTTCAATTATCATCTAATATAGATAAAAATATATCAATTCCAAAATTAATTAAAGATTCATCAGATTTAATAACATTAATTATAAATTCTTTAGAAAATTTATTGAAAAATCCTGAACAATTAAATCAAATAATAAAAGGTTCATATCACTTAGAAAATCCAATAAATAAATCTTTTGAAATCTTAATTTATAATATGTTTTATTTTTTATCAAAAGCTTTAGTAAGAGAACCAATAAAAAAAGATTTTTTACCTTATTTAAACAATTTCCTTTTAAACATTGCTTTCCCTTTAATAACTTCAAATAATTATGATAAATTAATGTTAGAAAATGATGGTCAAAAATATTATAATACTTTAATTGATAATCTTCAATATTGTAATAAAAACTATAAAAATGCTGTTTGTTGTTTAATTAAAATTTTATATGAGAAAATAACAGATATAAGTAATTTTATAGTTAGTTATGTTTTTCAAATGTTACAATATATTTTAATGGATAATAAACCAATTGATGATCCTGCTTTTTCTTTATATTTAAAAAGTAAAAGAGATGGTGTTTTAATTGATAAATTTGATGATGAAATTAAAATTGATTTTTGCTTTAATATTTTAATAATATTTCATAATTATATTATTAATTCAAGTTTTGAATCTATTTTAAAACAAATATTTTCACAATATAATGATAAATTCAATAATATTAATTCTCCATTAATTAAATCTAAAATGTGTATTATTTATGATTATTATTATTTAAATTCTTTACTAAAAGATAATTTGGAAAAAGAAAATCAAAATATAGTTAATTTCTTACTGAATTCAATTTTACAATTAAATGAAAAATATTTCCAAGGTTTAAGTTATTGTGCTTCAAGAGTAATGTATGAAAAAATAATTCAAGATGATAAAAATTTTTCAATTATTTCCGATAGTATTAATCAAGAAAATAATTTAAAACAGATAATTTATTTAATCGAAAATTATGATATAATATCATTATTTGATGTTTTAAAAGAAATTATCCTTAACATTCAAATTCATAATAGAGAATTATTATTTGTTTTATTAAAAAATATTATTATAAAATTAGAAAAATATATTATATTTCAAAAGCCTGAATTTATTTCAGAGTGTTTTAATATATTAGATAATTGTATAAATGGAATAAATAAAATTCAAGAAAATGAAGTTATCAATTTTTCAGAAATGATTCTACCTATTGTAAATTATATTAAAAATCCAAAAAAAATAGAATTTGAAGAAGATATAATTAATCTTGTTAATGATTTAATGAATTCATGTAAATCTATTTTACCAATTAGTTTAATTGTTTTTCAAAATATTAAATCAATCTGTCAAAATTCAACAATCAATGAATATGTTTTTAATTTAATTTCATCATTTTTATTATATAAAAATAACAATAAAAGTAAAGTTGAATTCAAAGAAATTTTCAATGAAATTTTACTAATTATAAAAAACATAAAAATTAATAATGATAATTATGATGACATTAAATTTTTATTTTTATTATATATAAAAGTAATTGCAATTTATGATTTTAAATCAGATAAAGATTTTTTTAATGAATTAATTCTTTATGCATATAATTCATATAAAAAAAACATTGATGAAGAATATGATATAAATTTACTTTTTATTAATTTAATTTCTCTTGGAGTAATTTTTATAGGAATGATTTATTTTTCAGAAAAAACATATTTTCTTTTAAAAGAAAAAAATATATTAGATGAAATATTATTTGATTTTTTAAATTCAATTTTATACATTAGCTCAGATAACTATTTAGTTTCAATAATAAAATGTATAATTTTAGGTATTTGTTCGATTTTATCAAATAATAATTGTTTAAATGATATTATTATTAATAATAAATTTAATAATATAATGATGATTTTATTTAAATTAACAGTGAAACAAAAAAATGAAGAAATAATTATTGGTAAATTTTTATTAAAAAAAGAAACAAAATGGAATTTTATTGATGAGAATGACGAGTTTGATGAAGAAGAAGATTTAGAATATTATAGCGATAAAAATAACATAAATAAATCAATTAATCAAATTGATAATATTAATAATAGTGATGTTTATGAAAATTTTACTACTACTATGAAACACTTAAAAGAGTTAAAAAAACAATTAGTTCTTAATTTTGTTAATTCTTTATTTAATTCTGATAAAAAAATTTTAGAAAATCTAATTCATACAAGAGAAGTAGAAACAAATTATAATAATCAAATAATTCATATTCCAAGAAGAACAGTTAAAATAAAGAGAAATATTCAACTTTTCTCTTAAACATAATTACAAATAATATTAAATATCTAATATCTTAAAAAAATATTTACAAATATAAATTAATCTATCATTCAATTATATTATAAAAAATTAATAATAAATACACTATTAATAAAAGAATATAAAACTTAATTTTATTCTTAAATATATTTATTTATATATATTAATTATCATTTTTCTTTGTCTTGGTAATTTTATTCTTTTACCTAATAAATTTCTTCCGAATTCTCTTAAAAAAGAACTTCTATTTGGTTTAGAAGGTTTATTCAAAGAAGCACTTAAATTATTATTAGTTTGATAATTATTTTTTCCCCAATTTTTATTATGAATAATATTAGAATTAAAAAGATTTATATCAGACACATCTTTTTTTTCAGATAAATGTCTATATAATTTATTTTTAAATACATTTCGAGAAGTAATTGATTTTTTCAAAAAAGAGTTTTCATCTAAATTATTATTTAAATTAGATATATTATCTAATTTAAGTTTTAAAGAAGAAGAATTTATTTTAGGATTTAATTTAATAGTTTTATTT
>JAJJLU010000635.1:0-25888 GCA_023807065.1 Isotricha intestinalis | reverse complement strand
AATTACATGATATGAGAAAAGCATTAGAAAAAGCTGGGACTATGACAAATGAAGATTATATTAAAATGAGTAAAAATATGAAAATACTAAGAGATACTATATATAATACTTCTTTAAATAACATCAAAAAAGTGTTATAATTCTTAATATCTTGTCTTTAAATATTATAGTATAGTATAAGAAAAACTTCATCTTTTCAATTTGTATTTGTAATATTTAAAGAATACATGTTTATTTTATATTTCTTCATTTGATAGATATATTAAATAATATTTTATAACAAATTCTTTCCATATGAGAAAATATCATCAATTTTCTAATGTATCATAATATCATTCTTTATAATTAAAATTTATTTATTAAAAAATCATTTAAAAATTTGAATTATTCTTCTTTTGATTTACCAAATCAATTAAAAAGCTAATTGATAATTAATAAGAAGAATTAAGATTTTATTTTTATTCATTTCAATAAAATATTAAAAAGGGGAAAATCAATTGTAACATAATTTAAATTAATTAAAAAAGGAATGTATGATAAAATAATTGAAATATTAAAAAAATTAATATATGAAAATTTAATAGAATCTTTCAATAATTAATTTTCTGAAAAAACCTTATAAAACAAATAAAAAAAACATTAAATTATATTTTGAAAAAGCACAAATAATAAATAACAAAAAAAAATATATGATAAAATAATTTAAATAAATATATAATAAAAAATTTACTTATTTGCAATTAAATGTATCCAAAAATTGAATTCCACACTCCATGAATTCATACTTTCTTCCAATTTATCCTCCAAAAATTTTTTAGCTTCTTCATCACTTCCATTTAAACAAAGAGTCATTTCTAAATATCTAATACTTTTTTCATCCAATTCAGGAATTTCAGTAACTAATAAAATTCTTAATAAAGTAATTAAAACAGCAGAATTTTTTCTTAATATTTGATAAGCACTCCATAATTTATTTTTAAATTCTAAATATTTTTTCCCTTTATCACCACCTAAAACATTTTGAAATTGTTTAGTAAAAACAAAAGGAGCTCTTTCTCTTTTAATACCTAATTTTTTTTTAAAATGTCCTAAAAAATGACCAAAATCTATATGAAATAATTCCCCATTTTTTTTCAACATAATATTATCAGAATGTCTATCTCCAATTCCTAAAACAAATGTAGAACAACAATAAGCCACAGTTGATAAAAGGAAATTTTCAGAAAATTCATTTTCTTCTTTTCCTGTTTTTTTAAAAAATTTTGTTAATGTATTTTTTCTAAAACTTTGAAATGCTCCTCCTTCTTCTTTATGAATTTCTGCTAAAGTTAATGAATTTTTAACTATTTCTAACATTCCTGAATAATAATCTGTACTTAAAACATTATATAAACTCATTTTTAAATTTAAATCATTATTGAACCACATTGTTTGCATTATTTTAAATAATTGTAATGTCACAATATCCATTCTTAAGTCATCTCCTGCTTTAAATAGTACTATTATATTTTCACCATTTTTATCTGCATTTTCAAAATATAATAATAATGGTTTTTTTTTTGATTTCATTGCTTTTGATTTTTCTATTACTATTCCTTTAATTCGGAATTTAAAATTTAAAGGAAGTGATACTTCCATCTTATTATCTATTAATTTCTTATTTAAATTTCTTAATGCATCTTTAAATAATTTTTCACTTGATTTTTCTTTTGGAATTTTTGCAATGTTATTTAAATCTGTTACTAAGGAAGATTCTTCTCTGAAAATTTTTAATAAATTATTACTTATTTTACTTAAAAATACTTCTAAATATAATCCAAATCTTTGTTGAACTCTTTTATTATACATTTCACTTCTTAAAGACCAAAAAAAGCAATGACCAATTGTTAAAGGATATTTAACACATAATTCTAATAAATATCTTGCTAAAGCATTATCATGATACATTTCAAATTTTAAACCTTGAACTAATTGAATTAAATAATTTTGTAATTCATGAACTGTACATTCTTTTAAACAAATAACTGCGAAATTTCTTATACTTTCATGTAAATATTTCCCTGTTAATAATTCTAATGATTGTACAGGAGTTAATTTTTTTGCTTTTTTTAATATTTTTTCAAGTTCAAATAAATGATTAGGATTTTTATAATCTATACACAATAATAATTTTGGTAAAATTGAAGGTTCTTGACTTAATTTATATCTATTTGTCCAAAGAACATTTTTATCATAATTATTTAATGGATCAAAAGGAGTTTTTAATATTATTTCTTTTATTTTTAATTTATCAGTTTCACTTATTATTAATTGATCAATATTTATTTCTGGATCTGATATATATAATGGTTCATTAAATATTCTTCCTACAAATGAATCTATTTCAAATGATATTGTTGATGATTTAATTATTTTCTTTTTTTGTGGTTCATCATTATTTTTATTCTTTTTTTTATCTTCTTTATTTTCTATTTCTTCATAATCATTATTATCTATATAACAAAAATATGAATCATCTGAAAATTTAGATGTTAATAAATTTAATTTATGAGTTCCAGTTTTTAAATTCTTGTTATGATCAAATAATTTAAAATTTACCCATCCTATATTATTATTACTTATTAAGTGATTTTGTTTATCATAAACATTTAATTTTACTTTAATCAATAAAGAACAAAATATTGGTAAAGTATTATAATTTGTGTCAAAATATATTCTTTTATTAAAACAAGGATGACAGTCAAAATAATCTTTTTCACTTTTTCTTTTATTAATCCATTTTATTATTATAGGATTATTTGAAAATTCTTGTGAACCACAAAAAAGTTGAAATTTAAAAACTAAAACACTTGTTAATTTTTTTTGATCTGGATAAGAATTATAAATTTTATTTATATATGCATTTCTTACCATAATAGAAAATGGACGATCAATTTCTTTTAAATTTATATTTTTTCTTTTTTCTTCTAACATATTTGAAATATTTGGTAATTCTTTTGAAAATTCTGAAAAAATATTTTGTTGATTTTTACTTTTTTTTTTTCTTGGAATATAAGAAGTGTTAAAAAAAGAAGGAGCTAAAAAATTATTTTTTACTGTTGATTTTTTACTTATATTTATTGAATTATCAGATAAAAAAAAAGATGTTAAACGAGAAAAATTATGTGGATTCATATCATACATTGATTGTTCTAAATTTGAATTTTCTGAGAAAAGATTTGATTCGTTATATAATAAATCTTGTTTTTTATTATCATCATTATTTTTATTATCATTATTTAAATTCTCATTGATTTTATTTTTAAAACTTAATGAAATTTCATCTATGAAATTATCTAATATATCATTTTGAATATTATTATTATTATTATTTAAATGAGAAGTAATTTTTAAAAAATCCTCTTTTGAATTTTCTTTTCCTTTTGAATTGGAAGAAGTAAAAAATTTTTTTATACTATTCTCATCATCTTGAATTAAAGAATTTGAATTTTTATTATTTTCATCATTTTCTAAATTATTTTCTTTAATTGGATTATCTAATATAATATAATCAGGTTCTACATTTTGATAAACACAATCATGAATATAAGCATATTTAATCATTTTTTCATTTATATCTATTATATAATCGTTAAGAGATTTTACTTTAAGAATTTTTTTCATTGGATCAAATTTAAATTGATTATTTAATAAAGATAATTTTTCATTCATCCTTTCAATAATATTTTTAGCAGTCATATTAGGATTTAATTTTAATTTTATAGTAATTGATTTATTAATATTATCATTATTATTATTTTCATTTAAAGGAGGAATATAAGTAACATTAATAAATAACTTAGTAAATTGTTTTTCATTTAAAGTAACATTTTTATATCTATCTTCAAAAATAACTTTAGTTCCATTATCTTCAATGTATTTAACATTAGATTCAGTTATAAATTGTTCTCTTTCAAAAGCACTTAAAAAATTCAATGACTCATCATCATAAATAAACCAATCTAAATTATTATCTCCTGAAATTAATTCACTTATATTATAATTTGACATTTTGTAAATTCCTTTTTTTGAATTTTGATAATAATTTTCTAACTCAGGATGAGAATTTAATATATTTATTATATTTATTCTAGGTAAATATTCATTATATATTATAAACTTTTCATAATTATTATTTTGAATTTTTTTTTGTAAATCATAATAAAAGTCATAATTATTTAATTTACCAATATTTCTATTATCTTGAAAATTAAAAAAAGGATATTTTGGATTTTTCAATAATTGTTTTTCATGTAATGTTTTTAAAGAAACATTAAAATCAACTTTTGTTTCAATATCACTTTTTAATTTTCTATATAAATTTAAATGAAGATCAAATAAAGGAATATGTAACACTGAATTTATTCTCCAATTTCTTTTATTGTATAATTTTTTAAAATCTCTATGTTTTAATATTTGTTCTATTAACTATTTATTTAATATTTTTTTTATTTAATTTTATATTCTTACTTTTCTTATTGTCCATTCAATTTCATATTGAATATAAATATAATTGTTATTTGTTAATTCAATGCAACATATTTGTTCTATATTTGAATTATTATTCTTTTTCTCTAATTTAATATTTGGATTTGAAGTATCTATTTCATCTTTATTTTCTTGTTCTTGAATAATTGATTGCTCCCATGATTCATCAATTTCTATCATAATATTTTTTATTTAATTTTATTTATTTTAAATAAATTTATATCCTTATTTTTCTTATTTTAATATGTTTGAAAATAATGATTTAAATTTTCCTTTATCTTTAGATTTAGAAGAACAAGTTATTTTATCTTCTGCAGAAAATAAAGTTTTCCAATGTCAATTTATTAATAATTATTCAAAAATAATTGTTGATGTTAATTTAATTTTAAATTACCTAAATTATTCAATTATTATTGAAACAAAAGAAAAAAATGAAATACTTAACATTAATTTTGATGATTTTATTTCTTTTAAAAATGAAAATGATTTGGATTCAGAAAAAGTCAATAATATAAAATCTCAATATATGGAAAAATTAATTATAGGCAAACAATTATGTAAATTAACATTTATTCCAAAAATAAATAAATCAAAATGTAATTTATTATCATGTATTTTTTGTTGTGATTGTCAAAAAAATAAAATATACACAGAAAGAGAAATATACATAATTTATTTATTAATAAAAAGTAATATTATGGAAGAAATTTCATCTTCCTTGAATTTTAGATTAAAATTAAATGAATTAAAAGCAAAAAACAGAAAAAGAAAAATATTAGCATTTATAAATCCAATAAGTGGTAAAGGTTATGCAATAAATATATGGAAAAAAGCGAAGAAAATATTATTATTAGCAAATTTAGAAATTACAGAAATATATACAAATAGAGAGAAGCATGCATATGAAGTAGTATTAAATTTAAAAATTAATGAATATGATGGAATAATAAATTGTTCGGGTGATGGAATTTTACATGAAATAATAAATGGAATAATGCATAAAAAAGATAGAAATATTTTTTTAAATAATATTATTGTTTCTGCACTTCCAGCAGGAAGTGCAAATGGTTTTTCAAAAGCAATATCAGATTATTGTAATGAAGATAATAGATTAGAAACTCATTGTTATTTTATTGGAAAAGGATTAAGTAAAAAAATTGATTTAGATGAATATGAAATAAAAAATTATAATAATAAAATTTATTCTTTCTTAACTTTAACATGGAGTTTCATCGCAGATTGTGATTTAGAAAGTGAAAATTTAAGATGTTTAGGAATGTTTAGAACTACTTTAATAGGAATTTTAAGATTTATTTGTTTAAGAAAATATTATGGATCATTATATTATTTACCAAAAGATAGTAACATTAATATAAATTCAATTCCTTCAATAAATGAAAATATAAATGAAGATGATTATGGTTTAATTAAAGAAAATGATCAATATAATTTATTTATAGCAAATAATACTAAATTTGTTAGTGAAACTCAAATGCCAAATCCTCTTTCTAAACTTGAAGATGGATTAATTGATTTAATATATTTAAAAGGAAGTGATAGTGGAAAATATGATTTATGGAATGAATTAGTTTATTATCTTGATAATGGAAATAAAATTATTACTAAAGATAATAATATTATTGATGGGATACATTATGTTCAAACTAAATTTTGGAGATTAATTCCTAAAAGTAAATTAAATGATCCTGATGATGTTAATTATATTATTAATTTTAATACTTTTTATTCTATTGATGGTGAAAGATATAATATTTACCCTGTTCAATGTAAAGTTTTAGAAAAAGTTATTTCTGTTTATTGTGGGAAGGAATGATTTTATAATTATTTTATTGATTTTGTTTTATCGAATTATTTTTAATTTTTTGGAATTTAATTTAATTTTTTATATTATATATATTTAAAAATATTTTTTTCGTTTATTTATTAAGAATGAGTTTCCGTTCTGGAATAAGACGGTCACTCACAACAAGTTAAACTTGTTTAAATAAAGAATATACATCTTCCAATTAAGTAGAATATTTTTAAAAGTTTGTTTTTATATTTATTCAATTGAAAATTTTATTTTTATGGTTTTTATTAATTAAAAAAATATTAAAAATTTAATGAGGAAATATTTTGTTGATTTAGTTTTTTAAAAAATATTATTTCATATTAAATAAAAAAAAATAATTCTAAATCAATCTATTTCTAATTTATTTGATTGCTCTAATACTTGAAATAGAATATATTCATTAAAAAAAAACCTAAATAAATTCATTTTGAAAAAAACAAGCAAAAATTATGATAAATCAAAACATTAATAAATATATTCAAATATTAAAAGCATTTAATAAGGTTTTTATCTAATTTTTCAAAATTTTTGTTAAAAAGAAAAGCATTTAAAAATTCTTATTTCTTGTGAGTAATTCTATTTTTTCAAGAATTAAAAAAGAGTTTAGTTTAATTTATATATTTAAGCTGATTATATTAATCATCTTCTATTTAAATAAAATATTAAAAAAGGGTTAAGTTATGTTTATTATGATTTTTCCTTTGAAATAGAATGGTTTTTGAATATATTTTTTCTTATTAATCTTTTAAGTAATTATATTTTAAAGAAACTTTAAAAATTAAATGTGAATAATATTTTCAAATATTTTTTTTTGATAATTATGTTTAAATAATTGAATATGAAATCAAAGAGATTTTTAATATCTAAGATTTGTAAAAAGAAAAAAAACGAGAATAATAATTTAATAAATGAAGATAAAAATAATGAAAAAACAAATAATCAAAAAGAACAAAGCTTAATAAATATTAATGAAGAAAATAAAAATAAAATTATTGAACTTTTAAATCAATTGAACTATTTAAAAAAATTATCAAAAAAACAAATAGAAATTGGAAAAAATATAGAACATGATATTGAGTTTAAGAATATGTTTAAACAAAAAATAAAAAATTACAAGGACAAAAATTTTCATAAATTTTATAAAATTGTCTTTAGGAAATTTAAACAAGTATTAAATGATAAAAAATTCTTTGAGTTATTATATATGAAATTTGTTCTTGGATATTTTATGAAAAAAATATTTAGAAAAATAAAATTAAAGAATAATCATTTAAGATTAAAAACAAAATTTTTATTATTTAATTTTCAAAGGAACATAAAAAAGATAAAGAAGAATAAAAATACGTATATAAATCTAAAGAATAAATCACATGAATTTATTTGGAAAATTAATTTTAAAAAATTTAAAATTAATGTTTTATCATTTAAAAAATATATAATAGAGAAAAATAACATTTTACAAATTAAAAACCAGAAAAACAAATTTTACTTTCATAAATTTCTAAACTTAATTAATATAAATAAATCAAAAATTCAAAGAATTAAATTAATAAGTAATTACTATTCAAAAATTTTTATGATAAACATAAAAAATAATATAATAAGAAAAAAAGAATATAGAAATAATATTAATAATATAACAAATATTTTTAATTTAAAAAGAATGAAGAAATTTATAATAAATAGTAAAAATCAAATAATTAAAAAATATAAAATTCAAATTTATAAAAACCAAATTTCTCATTTAAAAAAATTATATATAAATCATTCTATATATAAATCATTTACAAAAATTTTATTATATTCATATGTAAAGAGATTAATAAAAGAAAATAAAGTAATTTCAGAAATTAAAAATAATATAAATAATAATGAATTAATATTAAAAAATTATCAAGAAAAATTATTAGAAATAAAAAATAATTATAGACAAAAATATAATTATTATGAATATTTAAAAGAACAAAAAACTTTATATATAAAATCAAATGAAAGTCTTAAAAATCAGAAATTAAATTATGAAAAAAATTTTAATGAAAAATATTTCCAAAATTCAAAAGACATTTCCGAATTTTCAGAAATAATGAAAGAAAACAAAAAATTATTGAAAGAAATGGAATTAAAAAAATTAGAATCAAAAACAAAATATCCTTTAATTTTTCATAAAAAAACCAAATTTTCATTAAAACTAAAAAAATAAAAAAAAGCTAAATAAATAAACTAAAAATAATTATTAATTAAATAACTTCAATTGAAAAAATGGCAGATATTAAAAATATTTTAAAAGGGCCATCAGTACAATTAAAAGAAGAAAAATTATTAACATACGAAGAATGTTTAGAATTTTTATCAAATATATTAGATCAATTAACATCTCGATTCACAAAGAAATATTGTTCTCCCATAGAAAATGCTTTATTAGAAAATTATTATTTTATTCCAGTTGAATTTTTTGAAAGAAAAAATAAATCACCTGTTCCAGAATATAAAGTAGTATTAATATTCAAAATAAATAGAACATTAAAAAAAGATGATATATCATTTCAAGTTGAAAATGAAAGTGTATATTATCCTCTTTTTGATTCAATAAATTTAAAATATACTGAATCTTTAATTGATAGAGTTTTATTAGATAAATTTAGAATGAGTAAAGCACTTTATTTACATACTAATTTTGAATCAACGAGAATATTAAATTTAAATGGTGAAACTAAGAAATTATATACTATTGAAGATGATGAAAATATATTTACTAATAATAGAAGTGATTATTATAAATATGAAGGAGTTGATTTAAATTTTAAAACTCAAAGTTTAGATGATATTGATAAATTAACTAAAATTATTTGGAAAACTTTAGTTACTAATGATATTCCTTTTCCTAAAGATAATAAAGAAAAAAAAAGCGAAAGTAATGTTAAAAAAAAAGAAGTAAAAATTAATGATAATAAAGAAGAAAAAAATATTGACCCTTCAAGTTTAAAAATGACTTATGATAAATTTAAATTATTATTTGAATATGGGAAATTAAATATGAGTGAAGAAAATATTAAAAAATTATGGAGATATACTAATAAAAAAAATAATGAAACTATTGATTATGATGATTTTGTTAATTTTTCTATTTTATTAATTCATTGTTTAAGTGCTTGGTATATTTCAATGTATAAACATGAAAATAATAATTGTTTTGATAAAAAAATAAAAAATTGTGTTGAAATTATGAATTTAATTTTAAAGAATATGATTTTGAAAATAATCAAGAAATTTCTTTTGAAAATTTAAAAAAATGTTTATTAAAAGAAAACGAATTATTTACAAGAACAGAAATAGAAATCATTTTAAAACAAATAAACCCAGATCAAAATTTCCAATATTGGAAATTTGATAAAATATTAAGAATATTATATTATAAATATTTCAATTATCAAAAATTAATAAGTGAAGATAAAATATATAAATACTTAATAAATATATTTTCAAAGCAAGATCCTTATAAAACAGGTAAATTACATTATAAAAAAATGAAACAAGCTTTTTTAACAGAAAATAAAATAAAATTTGAAAAGACTGAAATATTACTTTTATTAAATCTATTTGATATAAATAAAAACCCAGAAATAGAATATTACCCTGCAAGTTTAATATTAAGAAATATAGTAGAATATTTATTAAGTGGTGAAATAGGAATGCAAAAAATAGATATTACTCAATCACAATATATTAAATATGAACATTTTTTTGATGAATATGATAAATATTGTAATCAAATACAAGAAATTTTTATTAAATATGATCAAGACTTTGATCATCTTTTAAATAAAGATGAATTTAAAAAATTTATTACTTGGTTAATTCCATATATTCAACCTGATGAAATTGAAGAAAGATTTATTTGGATGGATCAAGATAAAGATGGTGTCTTAAATTATCAAGAATTTAAAAATAGTTTTAAGGAATTAATGGAAAGAATTAGAATCAATAATGTTATGAAAAGTATTAAAACTATTAAAGAAGATAATAAAGAAGTTGTTGTTGAAGAAGAAAAAAAAGAAGAAAATGAATATGAAGAAAAAAAAGAAGATTAAAAATTTAATATATGATTAAAATATATTTTTTTAAAACAATATATAAATAAATTTATATTTTTTTAAAAAGAAATCATAATAAATAATTTGAAAATAAGGAATAAAAATTTAATATAGTAAAAAAATCAAATAAAAAAGATATAATAAATATTCTTAATTCAACACAACAAAAAAAATGAAAAAATTATGTTGTCTTCACCAATTATTTGAGGATAGAATTATTAAATAATATAAAATATTATTTAATTATTTGATGAAACAAAATATATTAAATGATTATTTATATATAATCATATTAAAGGCAAATTTCATTAGATAATTTACAAAAAAAATTTGCTTTATTATTTTTAAATCATATTTTTTCATGTGAATGATTTTATTTTTTATTTATTTATTTTTGTTATTATTTTAGTGTAGAATTATTAATTTTTTTAATTCTGAAAACAAATAGAAAACTTCGAATATAGAAAATAAGAGAAAATTTGATTAATTCAGATTCAAAAAAATCTTTAAATTTAGAAATTAAATATAAGTGATGATAAAGTACTTCCAAAACTAAACTCATATAATAAATCATTAAATTCATTGAATAATTCAAAATTAAAGAAAAAAAAAATTAACAAATAAAAGAAATAATAATTCATCAATTTAAATAATTCATTTAATTCTATAACTAATCATTTTGAAACAAATAATAGAAAAAAAATAATTAAATATAAGTAAAAATAATTTTCTTGAAAAAATTCAAATTAAAGAAGATGATATAGATAATAACATAAAATAATTAAATGGTTAAATTATAATAAATATTTCTGTTGTTTTCTGTGAAAATAAAGAAAAAGGAAAAAATGATGATATTATCATCATTGAATTAAAAGAAAAAATTAATGAATTATTAGAGAAAAATTCTTTATTACTTGTTGATAATCATAAACTTAAAAAAAATAATTTAAATTTGTAAAAAAAATATTAACATTTTAAAAAATTTTATTGATAATAGATAAGAAGAAGTATATAAATATAAAAAAGAAATAATTTTATATAAAGCAAATTTAATCTTAAAAAATAAAAAAAATAAAAAATTCTAAAAAATTCAATAATAATAATTTTGTTAAATTTTTTAATTTCAAAGAATTATACGATAAAAAAAGTAATATTAAAAATTTAAAAAGTAGAAATATTTATTATAATCATTCTTTCTTCTTATTGTTTGAGTGCATTGTTAATTAAAAAATCAACATAGGGAAAAATCTTTTCATAAATTGAATAAATTTAACTGTATAATCAATGAATCTAAAATCTATTGGATGAATAAATAAATTATTCCATAAATCATAATTTGGATGAGATTGATAACGCAAAAGAGAAGTAAACCTGATATGAGATTAAAATTCAATATGTTAACTTGATAATATTACCACCTCTCTCACTTCTAAAAGTGACTAATGAAAATAACTGGTAAAGCTACTTGTGTAGGAACTACTGCCAATCCTGAATATTAATTTTCAAATTCCTCCAACAATGATAAAGTTTTTCAAATTAGTGGATTTTTATTTTTTGTTAATTTTGATTAAGTTCAATTTAATTATTATGAATAAATCATCAATTTTTTTTTCTCATTTAAATTCTTTTTATTATACCAAATAGTCAAAATTAATTAAAATCATAAAAATTTAGTTAACGAACTTTTTAAACAAGATGAATCATAAATCCTAGAATTTAAAACAATTGTTAATATATAACAAATAATTTGTAATGATGGATTATTTTTTACTTGGAAATCAATCAAGGAATGCTAAAGAAAAACAATATAATTAAATAAATTTTTTTTCTAATAAAATAAAATAGATTTTTTAAGTATATAAAGTTTCATAAATTATTTTAAATAAATTATGGGAATAGTAATAGGATTAATAGTAGAAAGAAGATGTGATTGTATAAGAGAAGTAGAAGAAGAAAAAAAAGATATATCATCATCCCAAGATATTCAATTAGTAAGAAAGGCTAAATATTTGATGGTATCAGACATTGATGCTGTTAAACTTATTTATGAGAATAGTAAAAAAAATATTGAAATTTTAAAGAAAATTGATGAAGAAAATCAAAGAATAGTCCCTGTAATAAGAGCCAAAATAGATGATTTAATGTTGAAACAAAGCTCAAAAATAGTTGAAATAGGCACTGGAAATAGTTGTAACAATCCATGTTATCAATATAATTTAGAATTAACAAAAACATGCCCTAAATGTGGTGGAAAAGTAGAAGTAAATTTTGAAAATGATTATACGATTAAAATACAATATAATGATTTTAAGCAATGTTATCAAGAAGTTAAGGCTTATAATGAAAGAAAAATATGTACTGGAGTTATATTTAATAATAATATAGGTAAAGAAGATGTTGATTTAGATGCATTATTCCAATATTTTGATAAAGTTGACAATGAAAAAAAATGTCATTATACTATTAATACTAATGAAACAATAAAGGAATATGATATGCCTTATCATTATATGATGATTGATGGTGAAAGATATGATTTTCCATACGGAATTGGGATGAAAGAATTTTTTCTAATGAATGAATATGAATTTTTTCCAAATCAAATAAGCAGAATTCCTTATTGTAATAGTGTTTGTTTTTTTTATGAACAACAAATGACAAGGCAGGAATTAGGACAATCATTTGGATATTACGGATATGCTTGGATACATTATGTCTTTATTTATACTTGCAATCTTTGTGGACATAAATATCATATTATTAAAACCAGTCCCTTTGCTTTTAGGGATAAATCCAAAGACCCTAAATAAAATTATTGTGATACAGAAAAAAGTAATGAAAATAACGGGTTTTAAAATTAAATGCTTAATTAATATATTAAATTGAAAACTATTAAATAATAATATTATTCTTTTATGATTTTGAAAATATTATGAATTCTAATTCAACTTCATAATATACATTCAAAATGAATAATAAATGTTTATTTTGTAAGAAATGATTCTTGATAAAAACGTTATGATTTAGTAAATATGGTAGTTAGAATTTTCTTGTGTAAAAAAAATATAATTAATGCAGTTATTAAAACAAGACTGTCATTTCTTTTCCATTTCAAAAAAGGATTCCCTTTTTTTCTATTCTATATTTGGGGAATCTACTTCATTTAAAATGGATCATTTATAATGAAATTAATATATAAAAAAACAACAATAATTAAGTCATAAATGACTTTTCTCCAAATAAAGATTTTCGGATATTTTCTATTTCTCCATCATTTAAATTTTTTTTCTTTTCTTTCATTTTTTTCATCATTAAAAGTAACTTTATCTTTAATGATGTCATTTTTTTTTTTCAGAATTTTTTTATTATTAAAAGTATCTTCTTCATCATCATGATTATTGGTTTATATCATTGATAAATGAATACTATTTGTCCACCGAACAATATCACAATAAAAAAAGTAATTGAAAATTTTGTAATATTTATCCTCATTTAGTATTATCTTCTTATTTAAATAAAATTTTTAATAGTATAAGCCTTTGAAAATTAGTTAATGGAATGTATGGAATATTTTTTTACTTTTCATAAGAATTTTAAAATAAAGGATTTCAAAAAATGAAGGATAGATATTTCATTTCTATTTTTATGATAATTTTTTGATTTAATGACTTGAATTGTCTTGTTTGGTTCTATTAAAGTAAATTAAATTCAAACTATTATTCAAAATATCAAAAAATAATATAGAAAATCTTTTTTACTCTTTAACCAAAAAAATCATAAAAATCTTTGATTTTTTGATAAGGTAACAGGGAATATAGTATCAATTAAAAAAAAAATTTAAAAAATAAGAATAATCTTTTCATCAAAAAGATAAAATTAAATCATTTTAATTATTATTTGTAGTTATTTTTTTCCATTTGATTGCAAAAATTTAAATACCTTAAAAGACTGGGCTATCAGGATGTGAAAGTTTGTACAGAAAAAATTTTGAGTATTAGACATTGTTATCAGAAATTTGAGGCTATTTTCTGATTTTTCCATTTATAAATATATAAAAGTTATATATATATTTATATTTTTAATAAATGTATTTAAATAATATACTAATAAAATATCTTATTTATCATAAGTTACATAAAAAAATTGATTTTGTAATATATCGAAGATTTTATAATTTATTGAAAAATAATTAGAATTATTAGAAAGATAAAAAAGAAAAATCACATGGTACTTTTGTACTTATAATTTGAAGATATTTTTTTTAAAATTACTTAAAAAAAAGATACTTATTAAACAATTAAATAATTAATTTTATTCCATTCAAATTGAATTAAAAATTAAATCTAAAAATTTAAATTACTTTTATTAATCAAATAATTAAACGGTGTAAAGATATTTTGAATTAAGAAAAAATAATAATTAAATATTGACTATATAAATAACAAAGAATCATTTTTATAATAAGAGTTATTTTCATTCATTATCAAAATATTTTATATATCATTATTATTTTGACAAAATAAAAAATAAGTTTGTAATTAATTTTTATATAGAAAATATGTTAAATCATTAAATTTATTATAAATTGTTAATATTAGTCATATAATTTTACAATGATTTGTTCAAAAACAATTATAAAAGTATCCAAAAAAAAGTAAAAAATCCTTTTTAATAGAATCAATTTAAACTTTTTATAAATTATATTTTTAAAGAAAAACAATCTATCCCTTAAAGTTTCTTTTTATAATTAAAAATAACCTTAAAAAACCAATCATTTCTTAAATTAGATAATATATGTAATTCTTTAAAAAAATGAAAATAAATTCATTTTTTAGAAATTTATACCTCTTCAATAAAAGCTTTAAATTATTTATTAAATTAATGATTTTTTATTAATAAAAATATAGACTTTATAATAAGATAATTTATTTTAATTTTTTTTATTTTATTTTAAATTAAATTAAAATTTTAAAAATGAAATATTATTTAAGAAAATTGTCTTTTTTTCTTATTAAAAATGGAATTATAGAAAAGAGAAAAATAAAAGATAATGAAAAAATATTTTTTAAAAGTGAAAATTCAGTGAAAATATTTTTTAGGGAAATATTATTAAAATCAAATAAAACAAGTAAAATAATATTTTATTTAATAAAAATTAGATATGACTAATCAAATATATGAACAATTTATAGAAAATGACAATATAAAAATTGATAAAATATTTAAGAATTTAATTAGATTATACTCAAAAAAAATAAAGGTAATGAAATTAAAATATTTTAATCAATGGAGATATAAAATTTTGAATTTAAATTTAAAATTAAATCAAATAAAAAATAATAAAATTCATTTAAGATTATATGAAGATTATAAAAAAAGAGAATCTTATTTAGAAACTTTAAAAATAATATATCAATTAAAAGAAGGAGAAAATTATTCTTTTCAACCTTTAATTAATAATAATTATAATTTATTATATGATAAAAAATATAATGATAAATTTCAAAATGATAATTATCTTACAAAGTATAATAAAAAAAAAATTTATAATGAAAATAAAAAAAAACAATTTTATAAAAATGATAAAAAGAAAAATTTACTTAATTTAAAATCTTTAAAAGAAAAGAAAAAAAATACAAAAAAAAAAACATTATCAATACCAATAAATAATGATTTTATATCAAAAGATAATAATAAAAATATTTTAAGAAGAAATTCTTTTTTAAATACAATTTATTTAACACAAATCAATTTTTCTCCTGAAAATTCTTCTTTAAAAATTTCTTTACCAAATTCAAAAAAATCAAAAAGCCGAAATAAAATAAATAAAAAAAATAATTTATTATTTCCTTCAAAAAATAGATTAAATGTTACAGAAACAGAAAATCAGTCAAAAACAAAAACAAAATTTAGTTCAGAAATTAATTCTTTTTCAAAATCTTTTATTCATGAAAATTTAATAATACAAACTTTAAAAAAAAAAAATAAAAAAAATCTTAAATTACCAAATTTAAATTATTTACTTACTGAAAATAATGATAATTATGTTTATAATAAATTAAATGATTATTCAAATGATAAAAAAGATTTAAACACTGCAGAAAATTCAAAATTAAAATCAAATGAATCAAATTTATCAAAAACACAAAAAAATAAAAAAAATTTTAGTTTAAGAAGAAATTTAGAAAATAATTTAAATGAAAATGATAATTATAGTATTGTTAATAATAATAATTTTTCTTATAAAGGAATAAAAAAAAATCAATCTTCATCTATTATTTCTCTACAATCTATTACTGATGAGAAATTATTAAATCAAGCTAAATTATTTTTAACAAAAGATAATTCCCTAGATAATTTTATTATATTAAAAACAAAGAAATAAGAAAAAAATTCATTTTTGAATTTTTATTATTTTAAGAATTTAAAATTATATTTAAAAGAAATTTTATTTTTTTATGTGAATTTAAAGAATTGAATATAATATTTAATTCATTTAAAAATTATAAATATTATATTTAATATTATATAATTATTTAATTTTTAATATTTAATATTTAATTATCCTTTACTTAATATACTAAATAATATATAAAAAAAAATATATATAATAACAATAAAAAAAAATATTAAAAATCATCAAACCAATTTTTTCCTTTATAAAAATTATCATAATTTTGATTATTATCTTCATTTCTCAATGTGTCTTTATGAAATTTAAGAATACTATTTTTTCTATCACTTTCAATTTTTTCATTTTGAATAAAATTTAAAAAAGGATTTGATAAATTATGTAATAAATTCTTTTCATCTATTTTAACTACTTGAGGAAGAAAAGGAGGTTCCATTTTTTCTTTTAATAATAATTTAAAACTAAAATCTTTATAAAAATCACATTCAATAATTTTATTTAAAGAACATAATCTTTTTTTTTCATTTCTTTCTAAAATTAATTGAAGAAAATTTTTAATAATTAAATTATCTTTACATTCATTTTCATAATAATCAATATTTTTATTTAAAATTTCTTTATAAATACTATCAATTTTTTTAGAAGAATTACCAAAAGGAAAAATACCAAAATATAAATAATATAATAAAATTCCAACAGACCAATAATCACAAGAATAAGAATAAGTATTTCCATTTAAAATCTCAGGAGCAATATAAAATGGAGTTCCAACAATACTTTTAGTCTTATTTTTTTTTATTCTTTTAGAAGAAGAAAAATCAATTAATTTTAGGTATCCATTTTCTTTTAAAAATATATTTTGTGGTTTAATATCTCTATGAATAATTCCTCTATATTTTAAATTTTCTAAAATAATAAAAAGTAAACCTGAATAAAATTTAATTAAATGTAAATTTTTAAAAGGTTTATTCATTTCAATATATTCTGACATAGATATTCCATTAATATATTCTGAAAGAAAAAAACACCAATTATTATTTCTTAATGTTTTAACATATGTATTAATAAAAGGATGATCTAATCTTTTTGAACTTTTTTTTTCATTTATTATACATTTACTTAAGATATTATTTGGATTTTTCTTCTTTTGATAATCTACATAAAATGCTTTTATTATATATAAAAATATTTTATTGTGAACTAAATAAATTTTACTTTGTTTTCCATTATGTAAAGTTGAAATATAATATAAATTTTTAGGAAAAATTTCTATATCTTCTAAACATAATTTTCTCTTTATTAAATTATTGAATTTTTCATTTGCTATTAAATTATAAAAATCTTCTTTTTTTAAAGAATATAAAATTAATTTTTCTGAAGAACAAATAATTTCACTTTGTGCATTTTTTTCATTTAATAAAAAAATTTCTCCAAAAGAATTTCCTTCATAATATTCTTTATAAGTATGATTATCAACAATAAATTTAACTTTTCCTTTAATAATGAAATAAACTTTTTCTACTTTTTTTCCTATTTGAATTATTTTATCATTTTTATTATAAAATTCTTTCTTTAAACATTTACAAATTTTAAATAAATCAAAACCAATTAAATCTTTAAATAAATAAATTTTTTTTATATTAGAAATAATTTCTTTTAAACTAGAATTATTAATAACAATATTTTCTAATAAAGTTTCATAATAACATTCAAAAGTAAATAAATGATTTGTATTAACTAATATATTTAAAGGAGAATTCCCAAAAAAAAATTCTGTTCCTATTATATCCCCTGGATTAACAAAGATATTTTTATTAAATTTTTTTGTTCCTGTTTTTTTAACTGCAACTCCACTTAAAATAATACAAATTTTTTTATATCTATTTTTTTTCCTTTCTTTTTTAATATCATATAAATATTCACCTCTTTTATATTCTTTAAATTTAAATTCAGGAAAAATTGTTTCATAATTATTATTTATTGCATAATCAATTATTTTTTCTTTTGAAAGAGAATATTTTAGAAAATTAAACATAATTTTTTTTTTAAAATCTGTTCCAAAAATTTCAATAAAGGCAATAGCAGGAAAAATAATACAAGAAGTATCTTCTTTAGCAATTAATGTATATTTATTGTTATAATAAAAAATATTATTATAATCTTCCTTTTGATTGTCTTCAAAACAATTTTTAAAATGAAAATAATCTCCATTGGTATAATTGTCTATTTGATTATTTTTATCATCAATTAAAATTAATTCTCCACTAATAATTTCAAATAAGTAATTTAAATCATTAATAATTTGATTTTTTTTAAACAATATATGATTAGTTAAATAATGTAAATTATTTATTGTTTCTAAATCAAAACCATTAAAAATAATACAATTAAAGTCATTTTTTTTTAAAATTTCTTTAGAAATATTTTCAAAAGAATTAAAATCAATAGAATAAAAATTTAAATTTGTAAAAGAAAAAGCATCATAATTTCTAATAATATTATAATTTAATATAGCTAATTCACCAAAAATATTTCCTTCATTTAAAAAGAATTTTTGATTATTATTATTATTAATTTCAACTTTTCCTTTTTTAATAATAAAAATACAACTTCCTTCATCTCCTTTAAAAAATATAGAAGTTTTTTCATCAATTTCAAATTCTTTTAATTCACTTATTAAATATGTTAAAGAATTTTTTGAAATTCTATGAAATAAATAATGATTTGAAAAGATTTTTGATAAATTGTTTTCTTCTTGAAAAGATAAATTTGATTCTGAAAATTCATAATGAATATTTTTTTCTTCTTCTAATTTTACATCATTTGTATTTGTTAAATTACTTTTTAATTTTATTATTGTTTTATATTTTTTTAATGTTGTTTTTTTTTTTAAGTCAATATCTGTATTTAATTCTTTTATTTTTCTTTGATTTTTATTTGATATTATTTCTAAAGTCATTGGTATATTGTTTTTTGTTGTTATATTTCTTTTTATATTTAATATATTTTCACAATCATTACTTTTTATTATCATTGAATTGTTCATATTATTACATTTTGATTTTATTATTTTTTCTGTTGATAATCTATTTAAACTTTTTTTATTAGTTTTTACTCTTGTAGATAACTTTGTCATTGGAATATTTTTATTTGTTATATTTAATTGAGGAACATATATTTCATATCTTGTCGTATCTGATATTTTAGATTTATTGCAAAAAGTGCAAGTTCCCATTTTTTAATTTTTTTTAACACTTTTTGATTTGATTAAAATTTTTGACTTTAAGATTTCTTTTTTTCTTTTTCTTCTTATCTAAATTTTTATTTGTTTTTATTTCGTTATTATGATTATTAATTTTATTTTTTCTTTTCAAACATTTTCCTGATTTATTTCTTATTATTTTATTCAAAGCTGATTTAGGAATTTTAACTGGAGTTTTACTTGAGTTAATTATTGAAGGTAATAAATAACTTTCCTTTGTTTCTCCTGTTAATGAAGAATCTAAACTATTTTTTGTTTTAGTCCTTTAATATAAAAAAAAAATTTACTGTTTTAATTTAACAAATTTTTTAATTTTATTTGATTTATTACTAAAATTTTCTTTTAGTCTAATTTTTGATAGATTTAATTTCCTATGTTGAATTATTTTTTTGTTTTTATCCATTAAATAAAATAATTTAATTAAAATGGAAAAATAAATAAATATAAAAAAATACTTCTTTTTTTAAATTATGAATAATTATTTAAATGAATCCATCAGAACCTAATTTTAATACTGATAATATATTTATAGATGATAATGAAGAAACAAAAAGAAGTAATTATGATGATGATGAAGAAAACAATATTAGAGATGATAAAAAAAGGATAAAATCAAATAGAACAAGATTAAGTTTAGAACAAGAAAAAAAATTACAAAAATTACCTTCTTTTACAGTTGGAGAAGCAAAAAGAGATAGAATTGATTCTGCAAAATATTTAGATTTTAGTGAATATAAACCTTTAACAATATATAATTTTCCATTTTTTTTTTGGATGGTTGGTTTAGCTTTTATATTAAGTGATGTATTATTAATTGTAAATATGATTTTAAAGAAAAAAGATAATAATTTCATTAATGGCTTTTATGGAAAAAATTTATGGGAATATTTTATCTTATTTATTATATTTTTAATTGGTTTTTCATTTTTCTGTGTTGCAAAATATGAATCAATAACAATAGATAAAACAAAAGGTTTAATGACATTAAAAAAATTTGAATTATTATATTGTAAAATAAAAGAATTAATAATACCTTTAGATCAAATTAATTCTGTTTTTCCAGTTAGAGTTCAATCTCCAAATACTCCTTTAAGTTATACTTGTTTAAATAAAATAGGAATTACTTTTAATCATACTTCTACAATATATTTATTTAAAACAATTTGTGCTTATTTTGTTATTAAAGATGTTATTAAAATTAGAGCTTATTTATATAGAAAAATACAACCTTATGAAACAGTGAAGGAAGAATTATTTGGTACTGAAGTAGATAATGTAATATTACAATAAATATAAAAAATCATTTTAATTTTATAACTTTTAATTTGAAATTTAAAATAAATAAAATGGAATATTTACCGGAAAACATAAATGAATTACAAGAAAAAAAATAAAAAGAATTTAGAGAATATATTCTAGTAGTTTTACTTTTTGTAAAAACTCTTTTAATAAAACATTCAGAATAAAAACCAAATAATCCAATAAAAGTAATAAGAGATTTTTTTGAAAATATAAAGATCCAAGATGAGATGAAATAAAAGAAAAAATATTATTTTATATCAAAATGAAAATGGAAAATTATTAGAAGAAATATTAAAATTAGAAGATGAATTAAAAACAGTAAAAAGAGAAAAAAGATTAGATGATTTAATTGAATTAGATAAAAATGTTTTAATTAGTTAGAAATTATTGAAAATATAAATAAAGATAATCAAAATATTCAAAGTTATTTATTCAATTCTTCTAAATTTTTTCATAATATAGAATGGAAAGATAAAGAAAGAAAGCATGTTTTTACAGTAAAAAATATAAAAATTTTATGTCTTTTGAAGAAAGAAAAATACAATAATCTCAAATAAAATAAAATAAAATATTAAGTAAATTTTACACATCTAAATAAGTAATTGAGGAAATATCTTTTGATTAATTGTTTAAAGATTTTTTTAAATTAGGTAATAATTTGATTTTTACGTTGAGTGTATAATTTATAAATTAAAAATATTATAATAAAACTTGTCAAAAATTAAAGAAAATATGTTTTTTCAAATTAAATGAAAATAAAAAAAAGAATAAAAGGAATTTTTGAAAAGATGAAAATTAAAAAACATTGTTTTAAAAAGTTATAATAATTATATGAAAATAAATAATTAATTTCAGATAAATTTTTTGTAAAATATATTTTATTAATAAAAAAAAACAAAAAATAATATAAAATAAATTAATTTCTGAAAAATTATTATTTGTTATAGGGATTGGGCCCAATCCCCATCCTGATACATAAAATTTTTTTTTTTTTATTAAATTTCAATTTAAATCAAATAATTTGAAAATATAAAAATTAAATAAAAAATAATGTTATATAAACATTAAATTACAGAAAAACATTAATATAAGAGAGATTATTCACTTCTGATTTTGATTTTTCATTTCCTTTTTTTTTTCTTTCCATAGCACCCTTCCTTTTGTGTTTTATAATTATTTTCTTCAATTTTAATTCTTTTATCATTTTCATTTATAAATTTATCTTGATACTTTTCTACCACATCATTAATTAAGCTTTCAAAAGCTTGATTAACATTGATATTATTTTTTGCAGAACACTCAAAAAATTTAGCATTATATTTTAAAGCAAATTTTTCTCCTTCTTCTTTACTTACTTTTCTTTCACCCTCTAAATCACATTTATTTCCAATTAATAATAAAGGAACTTTTTCATAATATGTTATATCCTTAATTCCTTTTATCCAATTTTCTAAACTATTTAAACTATCTCTATTATTAATCGAATAAACTAATATAATTCCTAAACAATTCTTACAATATTGTACTGATATCGATCTAGATTTCTCTACACCTGCTGTATCCCATATTTTTATTTTAATTTTTTTTTCAATATTGTTTACTTTTATTATTGTATCTTTTATTAAACTATTAACTCCTATTGTTGCCTTTATTTCTTCGTCATATCTATCATTCATATATACTGATGATAAATTTGATTTTCCTACATATGTGTCACCAATTATTCCTAGTAGAATTACCTCACGAGTTATTTTTTCTACCATTTAAATTTCTTAAATGAATTTTTAATAATGATAAAATGCAATAATTGCTTTTTTTATATAAATATTTATTTTATTAATTTTTATTTTGATATTATTTTTACTTTTTTATTTCATAAAATTATTTATGTTGAACACAAGGTTTCAATTTTATTTGCTTTTTTTGAATTCTTTAATAAATCTTGAATTAATTGTAAATTAATTTGGAATTTGAATTTCCAAAATAATCATTGATAATAAAATAAATTAAGTGTGTAAAATATTGAATTATTTGTTTAAAATTTTAAAAAGGGGATATTGGTATATTTAAAATTGAAAAAATAAGAATTTCAACTATTTATTAAAAACAACTCCTATAAAAACAACCAATAAAAAACTAATTATAAATAATGATCAATAAAAATTTCTTATTATAGAACTCTATAATAAGTGATATGACTTCAAAAGAAAAACCAGATTTTTTCCTGAAAATGTAAAGTTAAAAATTATAAAAAAGAAATTCAAACTAAATAATATAAATGCATAAAAAGTTTAATAAAAAGTGTATTTAATTGAATTAATAATTAATAAAGAAGAAATTTTTAATAATATTCATAAAATATTATTCAAATGAATTATAAAAATTTATAACCAAAAGAAATAAAAATAATACTTAAAAATTCAAAAACAGAAAAAATGTTAGATTAGATTTTGATTAAATAGATTAACTTTAATTTATTAATACTATTATTTTTATGAATTTTCTACCTTTATTATATTTAATATATTCTAGATTTACTAATGATTAATTTTTCTATTGATAAATTTAAACAATTATTGTATCGAATATTATATGTCTGAAGTAGAAAAATAAAGATTTATAAATATATTATATATTTATATTTTTATGAATACTTTTAATTTTGTTTATATATTGGTTTTAGGTTTTTTCTGAATTTTTAAATAATAAATTAAAACACTTTTTTATCTTAAATTTAAATTTTATTAATTATTTTAATTATTTTTGAAAAAAAATATGTACTTTCTTATAATTCTTCTTTTATTTGAGCAAATTTATTTAAATATTATAATTTTTCCATTCACTAAAAAATGGATAAATTCAATAAATATAGAATTATTCACAGAAATATCAATAGGAACACCTCCTCAAAGATTACCATCAATATTAACATTTGACTCTTATTCAATATATATTCCAGATGATTCATTTAAAAATTGTATATTTAATCAATTAGATTCAAAAACTTTAATTCCAAATCTCTATGATAAGATATTAGAATGTAATTTTGAAGATAATTCAATTCCATGTTCAACTGCAAAAGATATTGGATTAGTATATAATGAAGAAAAAGATAATAATTTATTTACAATTTATTTTATATTACTAACTAATTATTCAAATACTTATAATTTTAATGGAAGTCTTATAGGTTTAAAAAATAAACCTCCATCATCAAAAATTTTAACTCATTTAATTTGGGAAATGAAAACTAATAGTTTAATTGATAATTATGTATTTAAAATTCAATATAAAAATGATAATGAAGGAGAATTAATTATTGGAAATTATCCTCATGAATATAATAATGATTTTGAAGAAAAAAATTTAAGGTTGACAGATGGAAATGCTTTAGGAGATGGTTGGAGCATAAAATTTAGTAATATAATATCCGATAATTATATAAGTAATATTAATATTGGAAAATTTTCTTTATCAATTGCAGGAATTGTTGTTCCTGAAGATTATTCTTTATTTCTTAATGAAACATTTTTTAAAAAATATTTTACAGACAATATTTGTAAAATTCAAACTATCAATGCAGGTAAAAATAATTATTTTTATCAATATATTTGTGATAAAAGATTCAATGCAAATTATTTTAGAAATTTAAAATTTGAAAATAAAAATTTAAATTATACATTTGAATTTACACAAAAAGATTTATTTTTTCATTATAATAATTACATTTATTCATTAATTATATTTTCAAATAAAAAAATAAATTCATGGATTTTAGGAGAAATATTTATAAAAAAATATCAATTAATATTTGAACCTAATGAATCATCCATTGGAATATATTTAGAAACTCAAAAAATGAATGTTTATTATATAATATTTTCAATTTTGATAATATCAGTATTTATATTGATATATCTTTCATATAAACAATTAATAACAAAAAAAAGAAAAATTAGAGCAAATGAATTAGAAGAAAATATAGATTATACCTCAAAAGAAGATTATAAAAAATATAAAAATTAAATTCATATTATTTATTAATATATAAAATTGAATTTTGAAATTTTTATTTTTTATGATTGTTAATTTTTTAAAATCATTTTTAAATTATTATTCAATATTTTCAATTACCGTAAACCTCTTAATTATTATCCCCCTTTTAGGGACCAAAGAATTTTAAATTATAGGGGGAGGAAAATAATTAAGTAAATAATAAATTTTTGGTCGAATTTTAAAATTTCTAAGGGGGAAAATAATTAAGTAATATCATAATTAAATTAAAAATTTTTAAATAATAAATATATATTAAAAATAAAATATAAATTTTATTTATTTTCATGGAAGAAGAAATAAATAAACAAGCAAATTCTGGGGATTGGGGATTGGGGATTGGGGATTGGGGATTGGGGATTGGGGATTGGGGATTGGGGATTGGGGAT